>JAKSZU010000006.1:176861374-177091374 GCA_026018925.1 Tupaia tana
CAGCTGTTGTCTCCTTTGGGAAATTGCCCGTTTCTACTTGTGGGACTAGAAAAGCTGATGCTTTTTATTGTAAAATATTTCAAATGTACAGAAAATGTGACAAATAATGTAAAAAATACCATAATCTACTATCCAGAGTTATAGAATCTTAGCATTTTATTGGTTTTGCTTCAGTCTAAATTTAATTATTGAGAAAGTAAAACATATTGGATAGACTTGAAGCCTTTGTATAACCCTCTCTTACCTCATTACCTTGTTTCCTCCTTGAAAGATAACCATCATCCTGAATTTGGTGTTTTCCATTACTAAGCATATAAGTATGCAATTAATAAGTATGCATGTATCTATTTATAATATATATGATGATTTTAAATTTCATATATGTGATTTTATATTATAGATATCATTCTGTAACTTACTTGTATTTCATTTTATTTTCTCAGGCAGGATGAGATACAAGGAGCACTACATTAAATTTATAATGTGGATAAATTGGATTCTCTTTGATCTCTCTGACCACGGTGTCACAAATGACGCTATGGTGTTCTAGGCAATTTCACATGCTATTGCATTGCATTAGGCTAGGCTAGGCTTTACTGAAATAACAACTTCTCTCTCATTTCAATGGCTTACATGATAAGCATGCATTTATTTTAATTTTCATATTAGCCCTAAAGCAAGACATTAGGATTCCACGTTTTCTAAATGAGTAAATTGAGGTTAATGATATTAAGTAACTTGCCCAGGGTCAAAAAATAGTCAAATGGTAGAATTGTAAGTCACACAACTGCAAACCTCTGTTTCTTTTAGTTTGATCTCAAATTTTGGACTTTTTCCTTTATGCCCTAGGAACTCTGATTCAACATATCACTTGTGCATTTATTAGAGAATTTGGCTTGCAAATCTTCCTATTTAATGACCATTGTATTTAGTGTTGCTTGATTGTGACAGAATAGGCGAATAGAAATCAGTGTTTTTAATCTTTAGGAAGATTTTAGCGTTATAATAACCTGAATTATAAACAATACTTTTAGCTAAAAAATTTCCTCGTTGTTACTTTTAATTTAAATCACAATGGAGCCTGCTTTAAAATGTAATATGCCTGCATACAAAATTAACATAATTTTTGAAGAACTGAATATAGTGAAGGAGTTACTTTGTATAATCATTACAATACATTATGTCCTAAATGCTAACTCCAGAGAGTTAGCAGACATTGTACTCTTTTGGGCTTATAATCATTGTTATGTTGAATTCCTCTGATGTCTGTTGATGTCTTCTATGGGCATTTCAAAACTGTACTCATTGAACCATATACAGAAAAGGAACACAAAGACATCTTATTTCCTTTTACAACTTCAAAAGTTGATGATTGACTTGCTGTGGGTCAGCTAGCATAGGGTACACTGGAAATGCTTTTTCCCCGTATATTTTCTTCAAAGTATCTTAAAAGTGTTCTTAGCTCTACACAGTTATGCTTGTTGCTAAGTGACCTATGTCTAGAGCCAGCCACACTAATTATTTAGATGTGACTTTTTGTTAGAGTTAAGAATCTCTAAGTAATTAGTAAACATCTTAAAATTTTTTCTTAATAATTTCATCTATAAAAGATAAAACATACTATCAGAGAACTTTGAAAGGTCAACCAAAATAAAATTTTCAAATGTGTAGTCTAAAAATACTAAAATCAGTAAAAAAGAAAACTGAATCGCCACTGGGAACTTTATCAACTGTGGAAACATGGTTTAAAACCTCACTCTCCTTTTCTGTCACCCCTTTGAAATCCAATCTATTTTCTTTTCACCGCGTTTCCCCTTTATTATTGGGAATACATGGGAATGACATTTCTCAACCCTTAACAGCGAGGAGTGGATGGTTAGCTTTAGAATCTTGGATGTGGGATTGTCATGTAAAGTCCAGGTGGTCATTTCAGATCAGAAGCTGAAGTCATTTTCTTTGAGCTAGAAGAGAGAAACTTGAGTAGCATATTAATAATACAAAGCTGAATTGTAGCATTGCCCTAACTGTGAATATCTGATGCATCATCATTACCCTCATTATTTGCTTATCAAGCTACCTACACACGGAAAGGCAGTATTCTCAATAATACGTTAAAAAGTCTAGGATTTCTCTAGTGCAGTGATTACAGATGCAACCTTCAGAATGAATCTAAGGCTGTAGATATATTTTGTTTACCCATCCTCAAAATGGCCTGTCATTTTTCTAATTAGTTGTTAACATTTAGAAATTGAGAGACTGTACATAAAACTGTTCACTTTTGGCTTCTCTTGAAAAATCTAAAGATGTTGTAACACTTGGCCCACATTTCTACTTGGCAATATTTGTACATTCATTTATTCCTTCAATAGATATTTATTGCCAGGTATTGTTCTAGGCTTTGGTGATACAGTAGAAAACAAAACAGACAAGTTTTTTTTCTGTCAGGAAGCTTCCATTCTAATGATGATGATGATGAGAGAGAGAGAGAGAGAGAGAGAGAGAGAGAGAGAGAGAGAGAGAGAGAAATGTGTAGTATGTTGGATGGTGATATATGCAATGAAGAAAATCAATGTGCTGAAGCAATAACATTCTCCAGTAACATTTACCTTATCATCCTTCAAGCATTCACCACAGCCTCTATTAGCCCCATAGGACTCTGCTAATCCTCTCAAGAGTCTTCCGTTTTTGTTCATAGTCTAGTTCCAAAGTCAATACCACATGTTTCCGGCTTTTGTTTTTCTAGTACCTTACTTTCAGGTACCAAAATTGGTTTCAGTCAATATTGCTGAATTGGAAACGATCCTAAAAATTTCAATAAATAAAACAAAAACCACTTTTTGCACTCATGAATCCTGTGAATCATGAATTGTCCAGAGAAGGGAATGACTTATCTCTGCTTCATGGTGCCTAGGGCCTCAGCTGGGGAGGCTCGTTGACTGGGCAGGGCGTGGGGGTGGTTTGACTTGATAGCTTGGACCGGAAGCATCTGACCATGTCTTTGCTAAGTATCTCTATTTGATATTGGCTGTCCTATGGGACTTCAGTTGAGGCATCACATCTGGGGTATCTTCGAATGATCTTTCCATGTAACCTAACTTAATTGTAGCTTGGTTCCTTAATGTTGTTGGGCATGTTACTGGTGATTCAGGTCTTTAAAGAGTCTTACACTGTCTGTTTATTCCATTACAAAGGATTACATAGATTGTATTAATCACAATGACCAATGACCCCCCACCCCCTTCTCTTAGCAAAGCGGAGGATGTATTACCTTTTTTGACCTAGGCTAAGAATTTTAACAGTGTCTCTTTTGGTATATTCTGTTAGTTACAAGGCAATTATTTAGGTTGGTCCAGATTTTAGGGAAGGGGACATAGATCCCATACTTCAATTGTAGTGGTATCAAATAATTTGCAAGCCCATTTGCAACCACCACAGTTGTTATAAATATTACAGGTGATTATATAAAATCATAAGCATAATGCCTGACATAGTAGTCACTCTGATGATGTAAATTAAATTGATGATGTATTTAGAAATCATGTAAGGGAGTAGTGATATCTAAGTTTGAAAGGTAAATGGAAATCAGGTTGTGGAGGAGCTTGAAACTAGTTATATTTTAAGATTTAATTCAGTTAACAGTAAGAGCCCCTAGAAATTTAAAAACTGGAGGCATAATATCTGTAGCTTTGATAATCTGAGTAAAACATACAAGATATCGGGACAGGAGGACACTGGATACAGGAGCTCATTTAGCTGGACATTTGGCCTAGAACAGTTATAATTGAACTGAAATGGATGGTATAAATAAAATGCATTCTACAGACCAGCAGATGGTGTAATGATTATGTTGCTGGACTCTCATGTAAGCGATCATGGTTTAAGTCCTGTACCCAGCAGCTTAAAACTCATGCTGGGCACATCTGTGTGTATGCCCCAAATCCTGAGAGGATAATGGAAGAGAAGGAATTGTGGCATGGCTATCCCCTCTGGGGGGTGATTTCTTGCTTTCTGTCTCTCTGTCTCTCCAGCGAGTGCATGTAGCCTATAGCAAAAATCTCTCTTAGGAAAAAAAAAAGGAATTTTAAAGGAAGTAACTGTAGGACTTGGTGAAAGACAAAAGGTGGGAAAAAATGATAAAGCTAAAGAACAAAGGGTCAAGAATGACTTTAAAGTTTAAGGCATTAATATCTCTGTAGTTTCCATGTTCCAGTTTCACTATGTATTTGGAACTGGCTATTGAAACCAATGAGGGTTTTCATTTTCCCTGGCCAGTCTCCTGTGAGCATAATCCTTGCTGCCCAAGTGACTGATTGACCATCTATCTATTCATCTATTGTGTATCATTCTGTCATAAATTATTATTTATAATTCTATTAGTTGGAATTCTTTATTATCAAGTAACCAAAAATTCGAAGTTGAAATTAGAATTTTTCTATTTCTTAGAAAGAGATAAGAGTATTTCAAGGAATTAGCATTCAGGGATGTACTTTGGTCCAGGAGCATTGTGTAACTAACAAAATTAGTTCTTATTTTAGGAAGGGAATTTGAAGAGTGTCCATTAATAGACTCTGAGCATATATTCTGGTTTATTTTTAAAAAATCATGTTAATAATAGGAGTCCTGTTGTCACTGGATGTTTTGGCTAGATTGCATTACAGATGTAATTATGGCCCATAGGGAAAGAAAAAGAAATAGTGACAAGAGAGTTAGATTATATTCTATTTAGAAATATAGGAAGAGGCTTCTTGCCTACCCCAGGAAGTCATCTTCTCCCTCTTTACTCTTAAAATACTTGGTACACTCATCTTTCATAGCCATTATTCTGCTTCTATCGTCCTTTCTACTGTCTGCTTTGTTCCTGTAGACTATGAATTCTCTGAAGGCAGACACCACGTTGTATTCATCTTTATAAGATCAATAGTTTATATTATATGTAGAAAATGATAGGTAGTCAGTGAAATTTCTCGGGATTTTTAAATGAGTGAATTCGCTCCAGAGAGATCACAATGTCAGTGGATTCTAAAAGCTTTTGGTTAGATTAATACATGGGGCATGAAAACTTGTTAGAAGTAATTCTGAACAATACTAAAATAGAAATAGCAAATGTTATGACACAATTCATTTAGAGGAATTCCACAGGAAGATGTAAGTGAAAAGATTTGCTAAAGAAAGTTCAGTACTGAGGGACAAAGTTTTATTATTGAATGGGGGACTAAATTCAGTGCAGAATCTAGGCTCTGGAGGATCTGATACAGGGGATGAAAAATGAGGGAGATTCTTATAAATCAAAAGACCAGGAGTTAGCTCTGTCCTCTATTAGGAAAGCAAAATCTCTGAGTATCGTTGATTGGCTGGTGATAGTTGGCTTGGCTGTATGTCCTGCTGCCATGTGAGTATTTGGCTTGGAATTCTGATAACTAGCTCACTTCTGCTGAGAGAGTCATGTCTGAACTAGGCATGGGTCACCTAGGCAGATCTGCAGTAATGTCACTAGGCTACATGGTCATATCAGGGGTTTAACAGAGTCAAAGAATTTGAGATCTTAAAAGGAAAATGAATAAAATTGATGATCTTGTAGAAATTTCATTAGTGTGGTAGGAATAGCACTCATAGATTCTGATAAGCAATGAGTGTAGAGTGAAGAAATAGATGTAGTGATTGTAGACTGGATTTCTAAGAGTGCTAATTAAGGGAAGGGATGAGAAAATATATTTATGTAGAGCCCTTTGCAAACGAGTTTTGGATTGTGGCTGAATCTATCTGAAGAATAAAAGTTTCCAGACTGTAGCCATGGCTTTTTGCTTTTCAGTAGAGGGTACATTAGCCCTCTTTTGTGCCTTGCTGCTAGTTTCAAGAACCCAGGAACAGGAACAGAGAAAGAAGATGTGGGTAAACTGAACCTGGAGGATTGACAAGGCACACATGGTCAGGATCAGGAGAGTAAGGTGTCTAGAATGATGAAACACTGTAGAAAGCATTGGCCATGATATCCAGAGAAACAGAAAGGCAAGTGAGTCCACAGTGTGAATAATATTCATGAGAAATTAATTAGGAGGGTTGAAGAATAGGTTACCATGAGATTAAAAAGTATGAGTAAAGATATGGAATGGATGAGGTGGAAAGATGGTATGTGATAGAGAGGAGGATTTCAGATTTCAGGGTGAGTTGGAGGAGTTTTAAACCTTTTATTGCAAAATTGGATGAATAAAGGGGACTAGAAATAGAATCATGGTATGAGCAGAAATAAGGAAACTATCATTGGTAATGTTGAGGAGGGATCCTATAAAATGTTTGTAGAAAAATAAGAAGCCAGACTTCAGACTCATATAAGAAATGCAAGAATATCCCCTGGATGGGAAGAGGAATAGTGAAAGCCATGAGCTCCAAGAGAAGAGAGATTTTTCAAGGAAGTAGAGGCACAGTGAGGTCAAAGCAGCAAAGACAGGAGCTGGGAACTGCTAGTTTTTCTCTGTGGCTCCAAGGGATTCTTTGAGCAGATCTACATAGGATGAAAGGTGCCTGGGGGACCAGCAGGTGGTGTAATGGTTGTCACTGAACTCCCATGTAGTCAATTGCAGTTCAAGTCCCAGATCCATGGCTTAAAACTCACGCAGGCTGTGTGTGCATGCATGTCCAAAATCCCAAGAGGAGAATGGAGAAGTGATTGCGGTGTGGCTATCCCCCTATGGGGTGATTTCTCACTTTCGGTCTCTTTATCTCTCTCTGTCTCTCTGGCAAGTGCACATGCCCTATAGCAAAAACTCTCTCCCTCTCAAAAAGAAAAAAAGAAAAAAAATAGGTGCCTGGAGTTTGTGTAAATGATAAGAGCTGGGGGAGAATTAGGATTACTAACATAGCAGAAGGCATGGTAGGTGGGAGGGAACATGTTAAAAACAGAAGAGGGGGAGGACAGAGCAGGACAAATTTAGTTAATGAAGAAGCTTATAGAACTGTTCACCCCAAGGATTCCATTGGGATATTGGGGTAATGTAGTGTATCTCCACAAATTTCCATCCCTTGGTGGTTGACTGGAGCTGATGGTAGATTCAGTGATGAATGATAATGGGTTTTGTTATATAATCTGCAATTTATCAACTGCCCGGAGGTTTAAGAGTCTACATAATGAAAGAGGCTAATAGGAAAGGCTTGAAATGAAACACAAACAAACCTTCAACACAGAACAGTGTAGTTATTGGAGAACCTACAGTTGTGGTAGGTTTATACTTAATAATGTGTGTGGTAGATTGCAGGATACGTGGCCAGGTCTCTTTCTCTCTTGGTAGAAAGAAAGGAGATGGTTTTGGCTGTGATATTACTTCTCCTAGTCTTTCTATGATAGTCTGTGACTGCAGAGGGTGCTATGGATTTAGTTGTTTCAGATATGGCCCTAGCAATATCTGGAATAAAGTAATGGCATATAATCTGATAATACAAAAAGGTTTGCTTTTTCTTTCTTTGTTGTTTTCTGTTTTCCATGTTACACAACTCTCTAACTTTCTTAGATTATAAAAGCTTAGCCAAGACAGTCTAAAAGTAAAAGCCTTAAAGAAAAAGGAAGAAGAAGGTAGGAGAGTCAAAAATTATATTATTATATTTTATTATTATTTTTGACTTTCCCTTCTTCCTTTTTCTTTAGGGTTTTTACTTAAAGACTGTCTTGGTTAAACTTTTACAATCTAAGAAAGAGAGTTGTGTAATATGAGGAGGAAAAGGGTGAGGGATGAGGTTGGAGATTTATGCAGGAGCCAGATAATAAAGAGATTTGTGTGTCATGTTAAGGAATTTTGATGGTATGCTTTAGGTAGAGGGGAACTGCTGTGATTTGCATATGTATTGAAATTTGGTTGTGTCATGAAGGTATTAAGAGGAAACTTAATCCAACTGCAGGATTAACAGGTGGAGCCTTTGGGAGGTGTTTAAGTTTAAGGTCCTCATGGGGAGGCCCCCCCATGATTGAGTCCTGGTGGGTTTGTAAGGAGAAGGAATATGATAGCCAGAGATGGACTCTGCTCTGTGCCTGTTCTTGCCCTCCACTATGCTGTGATGCAGGAAGAAGACCCTCATCAAATGCTGGCACCATACTCTCGGACTTCTCACCATCTAAGCTAAGTGAAATTCTATTCTCTTATATTACTTAGACAGTTATTTCTGTTATTAGCAAGAGAATGGACTAGAATAGTAACCTTTAAAAGCTTTTTATTTTTTATTTTTTTTTTTGCCATATTGCATGTACACTCACCACAAAGAGATAGTGAGAGAGAAAGTGAGAAATCACCCCTCCTGGGGAGATGGCAATGCCATGATCCCTTTTCCTCCATTCTCCTCCTGGGATTTTGGGCATATGCACACCCATGTGTACCTGGCATGAGTTTCTTTCTTTCATTCTATTTAAAAAAAATTTATTTACATTTAATCACTATATGTCTTTATGGGTTACAACACGGTTTTATCTCAGCATGAATGTGGTGCCTATTAGTCACGTCAAAGATATTACCATATACATTACCATCAGCAGATCACTTTTCAATTTTGTGTCTATTAAATGTATTGTTTATTTTTCCCTGATTCCCCTCCAGTGTGACTTTCAAGTCACTGGGTCTGGGACTGGGAATCACAGTCGGGCATGTGGGAGTTCAGCACCTCAACCACTGTGCCACCTGCTGGCACCATCATTAAAAGGTTTTTTATTGGAGGACTTTGGATGATATCAGAAGCTTTCTTAAGAAGCATAGGGAAAGTGTCTTATCATCTTTGCCAAAAGAGGCTTAGTTCTTTTTCTCCATTATTTACCTACCATGATCGGTCTTCCTGTTTCATTAGGCTTTCCATGTTGGTCTAATTTAACTCTCCTGAGGATCAAAGAACAGGAAGTAAGTGAATGTATGGGCAAGCAAATAGAGCTGCTTAGGTTGTGGCTGTCCTGAAAATGTAGTCAAACTTTTGTGTCTGTTTTTAAACATAAAATATGCTGCAATATAGAGAAGAACCTCTTGGTAACCATGACATAAAATAAGTAATGAAACAAACTCATAGTCTAAATGTTGATGTTACTCAGGTTTAAATGGTTCTTATAGGACTTGATGTCAAATTTCAGAAAGATTAACTAGTGTATTTGGTTGCAATACATGAATATTTCTGGGTTTCAGATTTGTAGGAAAGAGGAAGAAAATTTTTTTTATGAAGAATCAAATATTATTTCTGGAAGGACATTATATTCGGATGGAGGAATAAAACTGAATATTCAGAGTGGAAGAAGACATCTAAGTACTAATAGTACTGTCTGTCCTCAGTCAATGCCACCTACTAATGTTTCTCGACTTCCTTATCAGACCAGATGGCAGGATGGAAACTCTCTAGGTCTGTGAGATGATGCTGTTTTCTGATTAGGTTTAATCTGGGGAGAAACCACTGAATGCCTAAATCCAGTCACTTTCTGTGTGTACAGGTTGCATGGCATTAAAGATGATTTAGTCTTACCATATTTCTTAAAACTGTAGGAAACCATGGCTTCATTCACTCACATATATTATATATTGAGTTACCATGTTCAATAGTGAACTGAAATATTGGACATTTCTGGTTTAATTAAGAAGATCAAAGATAAAATTGACTAGAAAGAATTTTGAAGAAGTTCATGTAGACATAGGACTTTGAGTGACATAAAAATGAAAAATGTCTAAGTTTTTCTCATTAACCTCAGTCAACTACATAGTAGATACCCAGTATCTTCTCTGAGCTTAGCACCATGTTAAATATTGTCCCAAACCAACATGTAGGCATAAATTTTGTTTTCAAAGGGTTAGGAGCTAGGTGGTAAGACAGATAAACACATGACCACACACTATATGGTTCAAGGTCCTATTTTATAAAGGAAAGGTAAATTTGGTGAGATAGTAGATATCAAATGAGAACAGAAAAGGAGATTGATGAGGTTATGGATAGTGGTGGAAAGTACTAGATCTTGAGGTATATTGAAAATGGGTGATGGAAGGTAAATTAGAAAAGTTTATTTATTTATTTATTTATTTATTTTTAATGAGAGAAAGAATGCCCATGGAGGGCATGACCATTGGATTTTCTTCTGAGCAAAAAGATTCATATATCAATTAGCTGGTGGCAAATATCTTACAGTAGGTCAGGAAAATTTAGGCAAAAGGGAAAAATCAATGTGAGGTCTTGGGAAGTTCACAGAAATGAAGAGTTAAGCAATTATGTCTTGGGAAGGAAGGATAGCTTCCAGGATCTGGAAAACAGAGACCACTAACAGTCTTCTTAGAGTACTGTCATCAGATTCTTAGCTGCAGTCCTCAATTTCTCAGAAGAAAGAGCGAGCCATTTAAATTTTTAAAATTTATTTTTCTCTGAATCGTGTGCCCTCTTCAAGAGATGATGTGGATGCTGGGATTTATTCATCAGTACACTGTCCAGGGGCAGATGAAATCTGGGAACGGGCAATTTCTCAATGGGGGAAAAATAAAGGGTACAGTTTTATCAAGAAAGGGGAAAGTATATTCTATGACAAAAATATCAGATAGATAATTAGCTATCATTTATTGAGTGCTTACTAGCTTCCAGATACTGTCCTAAGTGTTGTTTCACTTAATATCTCCTTTAACACTTTAGGGCAGGAATTGTTATCCCTATTTTCTAAATGAGGTACCAAGAGAGCGAATACCTAACCTGGCCATGATTTTTGTGGCTGACGAATGACAGAGCCAGGATTCACACACAGGCCGTCAAGCTCCAGAGCTGTGAGGGATCCAGAGAAGAGGCAACGTGGAGAGTTGCAGGAAAAAAATTGGATGGTAGAGCAGGGCTAGATCAATTTCATTGGAAATATAAAGACTAAGAATCCTAAAAGGACAAAGGAATGAGATGATTAAAGTGAGGTTTACTAAATATTAGTCTTGAAAAAATATGCCAAGTCATTTGGAGAGAATGCCTAAGGTCTTGAACGGTTGCCAGAGGGCCATGGTCTAGCATGGAAGATTGGGGTTTAGTCCTAGTGTCCAAGCAAATTCTCTGACTGTCTATAACCATTTTTACACAGCAATGAAACATTTTTTTTTTTTTTTTTGGAGAGGTTTTTGCTATAGGGCGCATGAGCTTGCCAGACAGACAGAGAGAGACAGAGAGATAGAAAGCGAGAAATCACCCCCCAGGGGGGATGGCTACGCCGCAATCCCTTCTCCTCCATTCTCCTCTCGGGATCTTGGGCATGCACGCACACGCGCCCGGCGTGAGTTTAAGCCACCGAGTCCGAGACTCGAACCGCGGTCGACTACGTGGGAGTCCAGCGACATAGCCATTATGCTAACTGCCGGTCCCGCAATGAAACATTTTTTAAAATGTACTGTTTTTAAAATGTAAATTTGACTGCACTATCTCATAGGTGTTAAGGCTGAATGCCTACCAGGCTGACACAGGGGTGTCTCTCTCTTCATGAACTTATTCTCTAAGTCTAAATGTGAGACTTCTCAGAGAATAAGTATTTTGAGTCTTTTAAGCACAGATCCAGAGGGTAAGGGAACTCTTTCCCTTTCTTTAGGGCAGAGTTTCTCAGCCTCAGCGCTCTTAAAATTTTAGAGGACTCTTTGTTATGGGCATTTGTTCTGCACATTGAAGGATGTTTAGCAGCATCCTTTACCTCAGTTTTCTAGATACAAGTATCACACCGAGCAATGACAACTGAAAACGTATCTAGACATTGTCAAATGAGCTGTGGCAAAAATCACCTTTAGTTGAGAAGCAATGCTCTAGAAGAATTGAATTGAATTGAAATTTGGATTCCACCACTTATAAGCTCCATGAATGATTTAATTACTAAACTGAACTTTAAAGAATATTGTTAAAAAAAAGGGAAAGATTATCCTAGTACAGCAACATAACTGGTCTTCCGGATAGTTTTAGGTTTCCTCTCCTTCATGCAGCCTTACCTCTGTTGTATTTTGCCCTTATTTGAACTATAATAAGCCTACAGTAATTCTTTTTGCATCATTCCTAATAAACTCATGTTTTTGTTTCCTCACTTACTAGAATGTAAGATCTGTGAGGACAAGAACAGTTTCCAGTAAAAAAACCAAAAGTACATTATTTATATATATAATTACTTCCCCATGTAATACATATATTTACTTTATACATATTATCACGTTTTCTCTCTAGGCATATGTGTGTGCATGTGTGTGTATGTATGTGTGTATGTATGGAGAATGTATGTTATGCAAAAACTGTGCATGGATTTCAAATTTTTTTTTTTTTGAGTGGTTTTTGCTACAGAGCATGTACGCTTGCCCTAAAGACAATGAGAGATGGAAAGTGAGAGATCACCCCCCAGGGGGGTAGCCACGCCACAATCCCTTCTCCTCCATTCTCTTGGGATCTTGGGCATGCACGCACAAGTGCCTGGTGTGAGTTTAAGCCACTGGGTCCGGGACTCGAACCGCAGTCGACTACATGGGAGTGCAGCGACATAGCCATTATGCCAACTGCTGGTCCTGGATTTCAGTGTTTTTACACTAAAATAAGCTCATAGTTTAAATAGATTTTTTTGAAGTCCCCTCAAATATATATGTATATCTATCTATCTATCTATAGATAAAGTCATCTGGAAAGTCATGGCATATTTTTCAGTTTTTATCTGCAAAAATGTGTCATGACTTTCCCAATGACCCAATATATCTTACAGAAATGATGTGTGTGTATGTGCATGTGCGTGTATGTGTGTATCTTGGGAGGCTCACTGAAATACATAGATATAGCATAGATACATGTATGTGTGCACTTATATGATATATATATGATATCTATATATGCTAAGTGGTACAAGTGGTTCCTCACCGATAGCAGTCACTTAGTAAATAGTCAAAGCATGGGTAATGTAGGCTGTATTTTGAAGGAAAAGTCAATAGGTCTTGATGAGTGCCTTGATTTGGGTGACAAAGAAATACAAGTGAATTGAAGAAAACCTGAGGCTGCAGGCTGCTTGCCTGAGAGAACGGTGCAGTAGCACTGTGCTCTTCCTGCTAGAGGTTTTCCTCTTTTCTCTCCCCTCCTCTCTTACTTTCTCCCACTCTTCTCTGCAGAGTTTCAGGTTCAGGGGGAGGACTGGCCAAAGTGAAGCATTACACTTCCTTTCTGCCCCTGAAACTTAACACTGCACAATCCTGTCATACCAGTGAGAGAAAATGAAGAAATACGGAGTCCCATTTTTTTTTTTTAATATGGCAAATTTATTATATGTGTCTCTCTGATGAAATGTAAATCTTTTAAACGGCAAGTCAGGCTGAAAGTTAGGTTATCTCCACACATGCCTAGAATTAATGTAGAAGTGTCTCTCAGCATTTCAGATAGGGAAAAATAATCACTTGAAACAGGATCACTTTGTCTGAATGAGAGAGTGGCCTTTTATTGTTTATTTTCAGTAACTCGTTAGGCAATGAGGAAAGTCATCGGAGGGGCCTGTGTGGGAATGGAAGAGGTGCTGTGGTGGAGACAATGCATTTACTGCATCTTCCTTGAGGGAGGCAATGTGAAGGGCGAGAGTGAAATCTTCCTGTGGAGAAGAATCAACGGAGCGCAGAGATTCTGTTCAATTACGTGTCTTCCAGAGGGCCATGGAGGAGTCAAGGCTAGCTGGGTGGAGAAGAAAGTTAGTGGAATAGCTTTGGTATTTGGCAGATGGGGTTTGAATTTTGGGTTTCATCGCAGTAAGGGCAAGTTTCTCAAAGAGTCATATAGATAACAATGGATATCTTGTATGCTGTTGGGAAACTTAAGAGAGACAATGGATGTGAAGTGCCTGACACATAGGAATAAGTTTATGTCTCACTAGTGAGCAGGCTAGCACTGTAGGTGGGGACAGGGGGAGGAGAGAGAACGAACACAGATGGTTAAAATGGGAGCTTTGTGGGAGCAGCCTAAAAAAGGTAGTTTGCAAAGAGCAAGGAGGGGAAGTTGTTTAGGAGGTAAAGACAGGAAATATGCTACTTCATCTAGATATCTTAGCATAATGTCACTGTAAAAAGCATTGGAAAAATTTGTGGTGTAGGTTTTTTTCCTGTAATTACCAATATTGTGCAAATGACTTATAACCCAATTATTAGAGGAAGTGAGATGGTGTGAGGTATGTTTTTCTGTGGTTCTGTCATACGTGGAAAGATGGAATATTTTTAGGTTTATGGAAGAGTTGTCCCCAGGAAGAAACCAGGGAGAGAAAGGGATTTGAAGAGAGATTGAGATTAATACAGTAGCAGAAAGGTGTCTATGCTTATTATCTATGTCTATATATAAAAATGTAAACTTACATTCTGCTACTTATCAGGTTATGATTAAAAGTAGGGTGGAGGAAAAGGATATTCAAGTTAAAAGATAGAAAAGAGGAAAACTTCTGCCCTATTGAAATGTCAGAAAAATCATTCATCAAAATATTTTATTCTAGGGACCAGCAGTTGCGTTGGCTATTTGGACTCCCAAACCGCGGTTCGAGTAGGAAACTCACACCGTCTTAGGGTGCCAGCCAGAGTGAGAGAAGGGATGGCTGACTGCCCCCTGGGGGGTTTGACTGGACCTGGTGGCTTGAAAAACACACTGGGAGCCATGTGAGTGGCTGACTGCATGTGTGTGTGTGGCTGTAACACACTGGGAGTGTGTGTGTGTGTGTGTGTGTGTGTGTGTTTGTATTCTCAAAATCTTGAGAGGAGGAGAAAGGATTGCAATGTGGCTATGTCCCCTGAAGGGCTAGTGGGGAGGTGATTTCTCACTTTCCCTCTGTCTCCGTCTCCTTCCAGAAAGTGCATGTGTGCTATAGCAAACTAAAATAAATAAATAAGGATTTATTAATATTTATTATACATCAGGTACTATTCTAAGAACTTTACAAGAATGACCTCATTTAGTATTTATAATTATATGAGGATATTTAAAAAAAAAGTTTTTGAGAGATTTTTTGCTATCTTTCGCGTGTGCTCACCAGAGAGACAGAGAGAAAGTGAGAAATAAACCCCCAGGAAGGATGGCCACACTGCAGTTCCTTATCCTCTATTCTCCTCTCAGGATTTTGGGTATGCACACATGCCCGGCATGAGTTTTAAGTCACAGGATCTAGGATTTGAACCACGGTTGACTATGTGGGAGTCCAGTGACGTAACCCTTACACCATCTGTTGGTCCCTATCTGAGGATATTTCTACCACAATATTTCAGCTCAAGGAGAGGAAACAACCTTTCCAGCTGGAGCTGAGGTCGAAGCTCAGGTGGTCTGACTGCAGAGGCTCTGCTTCTCACTGCCCACTGTACTCTCTCGCAGGTGTTAGGGCCAAATGCCAACAAGGCAGACACAGGGGTCTTTCTCTTTTCATGGAATTGTCTAAGTCTATATGTGAGACTCTTCTCAGAGAATGAGTGTTTTGGGCCATTTAACCACAGATTTGAAGAATAACACTCTTAAAACTTTAGATTTTAAAACTCTTTTTTTTCATTTTTTAATTAATTTATTTTATAGACTTTCACTGAACATCACCACAACATATAAAATGCTATTTTCAGCCAGAATACACTGTAAAGTGGCTTAATTATGCATGTTATTGTCAACAAATAATTTTCCATTTCTTTGTTGTGGGTGTTTGTCCTGCATATTGAAGGACATTCACCAGCACCCTTGACCTCAATTTTCTAGATGCCAGTAGCACATGCAGCAATGACAACTGAAAATGTCTCCAGATACTGTCAAATGAACTGTGGCAAAAAACACCCTTAGTTGAGAAGCAATGCTCTAGAAGAATAGGCTTGGTGGCTAATGACTGTGTACGAAGGTATGAAGATGACTTCATCTGGAAGTGTACAGCCAGTCTGGAGCATGTAGTCAGGAAATGACAGAGGGATTATCAAGACACATTCCACCCACTGAGATCTACTTATTTCTGCAGGTCAATGCAACTAGACAAAATCTAACACATATTACTGGGGTCTTAGAAATAGTAAGCATATAAAACTAAGAGACAAAGGTTTCCATATCTTTCCATGATAATTATTTTAAATGAAAAGATAATGAAAAGAAATAGCTCCTCTTGTATAAGGAAAAACAGGAAGAAACTTTTTATACTTGTGTTTTGTGGTCAGAGGGTGTTTGGCTGTTATAGGAATAGTCTGAATGTTGTTCAGTTTGCAGCTTTTCCAATGTTCTGTTTGATTAATGTTCATTTCCTCTTCATGTTCTAGATATTTGAGACTTGGTATAGGTACTTAAATTACATGTGAATATTAGATTCACCTAAGGACTGTTTTTCAAAACTGGCATCCTACTCTAGACTTAAGGAATCGGAACCTTCAGATGTGGGGTCTCAGTTTCTAGAGCATGTTAAAAGTCTCTGATGTACACTTCCAGATGAGGTGCATGGACTAAAGCTTTCTTCCCGTGTTCTCTATCTGAGAACATCTTTTGTGATTCTACTTCTCCTTTTAAGAACATTTTCTGAAACACACATGAATGTTTCTTTCTTTCCTTTCTTTCTTTTTTTTATTTTTTGGAGAAAGATTTTTGCTATAGGGTGCGTACACTCATCAGAGAGACAGAAAGAGAAAGAGAGACAGAAAGCGAGAAATCACCCCCCCACCTCCCCCCCTCCCCCCCCCCCCCCCCCCCCGAGGGGATGGCTACACCGCAATCCCTTTTCCTCCATTCTCCTCTCAGAATCTTGGGCACTCGTGCACACACACCCTGTGTGAGTTTTAAGTCACTGGGTCGGGGACTCAGATTGTGGTCGACTACATAGAAGTCCAGCGAGGTAACCATAAAGCCTTTTGCTGGTCCCTCTTACTTATTTTTTTTTTTTTTTGTTAAGTAATTTTTGTTCCTGGGAGTACCACCCCCAACCCCCCTTTTCTTCATAATCCTCAGGTTCATTTCAGCATGTTTTTCAGACTGACCCAGTGTCTGAACTGCAATTGCCACGTGGCTTCCAGCCCTGCAGCTGGAATGTTACCACTATGCACAGGAGGTGGGTCAGCATTTTATTTATTTATTTATTTTGAGAGAGATTTTTGCTTTAGGGCATGTGTGCTTGCCAAGAGACAGAGAGACAGAAAGTGAGAAACCACCCTTTGTGGGGGAGGATGGCCACACCACAATCTCTTATCTTCCATTTTCCTCTTGGGACTTTGGGCGCACATGTATTTGTGCCCAGTGTGAGTTTCAAGCTGCCAGGTCTGGGACTTGAACCACGGTCAACCACATGGGAGTCCAGCACCTTAACCACTTTGCCATCTGCTGATCCAAGCATACATATATATTTTAAAATTTCTGTTGGCCATAACTTTCTTACATGCTAATTTTAGCTGAAAAGGACATTGAGAACTATAGTTTTTATTCCAGAAGGCCATGTGTCAAGCTAGAAGCAACAGGTTCTAAAACTGGAGCAAGGGGAGCAGACATTGGTAGTCACTTAGCAGTCCCCAGCACAGATTACTATTAACACATAATAGCAGTATCAGACATTTATTAGCCACTAAAAAATTTGTGTCAAGAGCAAGGACAAGCAACTGTGTGATGCTTCTGCAATCATAATTTTGTAGGTGAAGAAATGAAACTTGGAAGGGCTGAACACTTAATTATTGTCATATTGTAGGTGGGTGTTGTATTAAACATATGAAACAGGTTATATTGGGTCCTATATAGCATTTTCCATGAGACGATCTACTTTTACTCCCTTATTTTCAGAAGTAGCCTACTAGTTATGCTGTTTTTAATTCTTTAGATTTAGACATACAACATAGTTGGCTCTTACTGGTAATAAAGTTACCAATAGTTCTTTATTCTTCATATTTTATTAGACTTTTACTACTGTATATTTTAAATTTAATATCTACTTTGTTTTCTTAGCTTCAAATGGGAGAAAGGAAATAACCACCCTAAGAGGGGCAGCTACAGAGGGAGCTTGCTATTTAGTAAACTTGGCAACACTTTTTTTTCTTTTGGAGGTTTTCGCTATAGGGTGCATGTGCTCGCCAGACAGACAGAGAGAGACATAGAGACAGAAAGCGAGAAATCAACCCTGAGGGGGGATGGTCATGCCACAATCCCTTCTCCTCCATTCTCCTCTCGGGATCTTGGGCACTCATGCACACGCGCCTGGCGTGAGTTTTAAGCCACCAGGTCTGGGACGCGAACCACGGTCTACTGTGGGAGTCCAGTGACATAGCCGTTACGTTAACTGCTGGTTCCCTACTTGGCAACATTTTGAGCTTTGAGTGCTTCTTAATTCAAAGGATCACACATAGATATAATGTTGAAGTCACAATGATCCTACCAGAGTATGATTCTTAGAAAATCTTGTCTGGACTTATATAAGTATATAGACCCTTTTCCACAATAGCTAGTTCATGAATCAAGTGTAAAAATACCCGGTTAAGAATATTTATAATCTTTATGTGACAGTCAAATGATAGACTCTTGGAAGTCTCAGAACGATGACTGTCTAATCAAGAGGATGGTTAATAATAAGCATCCATAGTGAGGTCTATTAAAGTTTCTTCTTATTTGGAGATTTCCTTAGATACCCTCCCCCCACACCCAGCATCACTGAGACAGAATAGACACATAAATGAACCAGAAATGTTTGATAAACTTGTTAATGTAGATCATCTATTTCTTCAAGGTCATGACTGACCTTTAAATAGTAAGTAATTCATGGCACATTGGTCTCTTTTAGGGAGGTGTTTTTTCCATAAGCAGGTTGTGTAGGATTGTAGACAATCAGAAATCAATCTTACTGTTCCAAGTGTTGTCATCCCATCCTGTGGTTAGGTAAGTATTTGGACAGAAAGAAAGAGAAAGAGAGAGAGAGGTACTGAGGCTGACTTTTTTTTTTTTTTTTATTGGAATACTCTTCCAAAAAAATAGGACTTCAATGAAATTTCAACAACAATAAAAGCCTGTAATTCTGGAAGATAGTTATGTTACATTGTTTGATGTTCTTTTTTATATTTTTTATTAAAAAGTCTTGGGCCAGATCCTGGTGTGGTGGTTAAGGCAACTGGAACCCATGTGGCTGACTGTGGTGGTTTGAATCCTGGTGGCTTGAGAAATGTGCCAGGTGCATATGTGTGCATGCCTGAGATCCTGAGTGGCAGAAGAGATGAGGGAGAAGGGACTGCACCCTCTGAAAAACAACAAAAGTTTTAAAATCCCAACAATAGCAACAAACAACTTGGACAAATTTAGAAAACTGACATGGGACATGCTCTATAGAAAATAATAAATATTATTCCATAAATTAGATCACATCATTTTTAGTAACTTAGCCTTTCTGAAAAATGGATTGCTATATATTACTGAAATAGCTAGCTCCAGGCTAGGCTATTATGGACAAGTAGAGACGCTGATGATAGAACATAGTTGGTTATGGTATGACTTCAGCAAATGAAATATAGAGTCGTCAATTGCCAAATAATTAATCGCCTAATGGTGACTATGAATCTGAGAATCCATTTTGGCTATAAGAATTGTTTATTTCATTAATAGTAAGTCCTAAATTTTTTAACAGGATTTTCACTGACTGTATGAAAACAGTTGCATCAGGATGTACCTATAACTAGGGAAAGGGCATTTCTCTGTGTGGCTTGATAGGTAAGAGCAGAACATTCCCAAACCAGATGAAAAGGAGAAACCCCAACAGTAACCGTAATGACATTTTATTGTTCAAGATGTGAGGTCTAAGTGAGTAGGTGCAATATGACAAGAATAGACCATTTCCTCCAGTGATTTTTTTAAATTAATTTTTAATTTTTTTCAAGAATTATTTACTTTTATGATTATTATTCTAAAAATTTTCTATAGGGCACATGGGTTCACAAGAGAGAGACAGTGAGAGAGAGAGAGAAGGAAAGTGAGAAAGCAAGCCATCAGGTCCAGGACTGGAACCAAAGGCAGCTACATGGGAGTCCAGAGCCTTAACCACCTTGCTACCTGGTGGCCCCAGTGATTTTATTGACTCTATGCCTAAACCCCTTTCTGCCCTTCAAACATGGCTATATTAGCTCTCTACATGCTCCAGACCTTAGGAGACACTCCTATTTTTCTCTGTTGGTGTTCTACCTGACTCTGCCTTGGCTGTTACCACTTTTAGCCCATTTGTACTTGATCTCCCAGTCATGCAAACAACTCCACCTTGTTGAGCTTGTTACTCGTAAGAAACACAATTTTCAAGCCAGACCCTGTGGAGTTCGGGTTGTTTTATCATCTCCTTTCCCTCCACCTCAACTTTTCTTCAACTTTCAGCCTCATGGCTGGAAGTTTTTCTGCTTGTGGGTATGCAGTTGAAACTCAGTGTTCTTCTAAATATTTTTTTGAGATTAAATGTCTTAATTTAATTTTTTTTTGCAGAAAGAACAAGTTGAATTTAGGTATATCTATTTCTTAGGAACATTTTTCACATCTATAGTGTTTACTGAAAACAAACTAAAGGACAGTATTCATTAATTCCTTCATCAGTTTTTGATTCCATGTCAGAAAGTAATTATGGACTAAGCATAATCTTTCTGTAAATCACAGGCTAGTGAATGCTTTTTGAAAATTTGCATAATACTAACAGTTTTAAATCAGGGAAGGCAGGAAACATGGTCACAAAATCCAATACTCACCCATGTTAAAACAGGATTTTGCTTAATTTCTCATTTGTTTAAAATTAATATTAAACAACTTTGCAACAGTATTAGATGAAGTAGACATACATACTTTGTCTGTAGCAAACAAGAAGAGAAGCATTCTTGGAGTCAGCAGGTAGTGTGGTGGTCAAGTCTCTGGACACCCACATGAATGACCACAGTTTGAGACCTAGACTTGGTGGCTTGAAAATCATCCCAGATGCATGTGCCTGAAGGGAGAATGGACAAGAATGAAGAAGGGAATGTAGCATGGCTAACCCCCCCTGGGGGCAATTTCTCACTTTCCCTCTTACTGTCTCTCTCTGACAAAAGCATGTACCTTATGGCAAAAACCTTAAAAAAAAGAAGATAAGCATTCTTCTCTATGAAGATGTCATGATTACATTCATTCAGTCATACAATAATGTTCACTCAACAAATATTTCTTTGGATGTCTCTTCTTCTAAGCACTGTCCTAAGGACTGAGAGAACATAGCAAGGCATAAAACAGACAAAACTTCACAGAGCTTTATTTTGTTCCAGTGGGGTGAGATTACAAAAAGAATTGAAGTAGTTAATATGTAAGATGGTGATATGTGCTAAAGGAAAAAAAGAAGAGCAGAGAAAGGGAGCAGCCCTATTAAAAATAGGGTTGAATGTTTGAGCAAAGGGTGAACTGAGAGAGTGAGCCTTGGGATATCTGGGAAAAGAGGATTCCAGGCAGAGGGGACAGCCAGTGGAAGAGATTGAGACAGGGCGTTAGGTGTTTTGTGAATATTGCAGGAAGGGGACGGGGTCTTTACAATAAAAGAGTAGGGATGATGAGGTCAGATGTGTGCTGTGTGTGGGCGTGCTAGTGTGTAGGTAGGTGTACATGTAGGTAATGACTTGTAGGTAATTATGGGGACTTTTGCTTTCAATCTAAGTGCTTGCTACAGGAATCCTTTGAAAGGTTTCAAGCAGAGGAGTGACACAGACTTGTATTTCAAAAGGATTTCTCTCTGCAATGTGAGAATATACTGTAGTGAGGTAAGCGGGGAGACAGAGAGACTAAGTGGTTACTGCGGTGTGTGGACAGTGGAGTGTAGAGAAGTGGGAATTCGGATATATTTTGGAGGTAGAAGCCAGGGTTCATGACACTGGGTATGGCTTGTGAAAAAAATGAATGAATTCAAGGAATACTCTCAGTTCCTTTGGCACCAAGGGGATGCCTACAATTCCTAGATTCCACAAAGAACAGCTGAGCTAGTTGCTCATTGTCATTAGAGGGAACAATTGAATCAGCTCAACCAAAACTAAAATTGAAATATTTTCATTCTCTAGTGGATAATATTAGATAATTCCACCCAACAAGGTAATTCATCGAGCTTTTGAGGATGAATTTTTGCAGCTAACACACCCTAACTGCACCTAGGAAAATGCAATTTTTATTAAAAATCAGATGCTTTTTTGATCAGGGCATTCTTTTTGTCATGCCTGCCTTCTTTTATATTTTATGATGTAGAATGCTTGAGAGTCGACCAATAACTACTTGAAGGCTTTAGTAGAATAAGATTGATAAATATTTTTTGCTCTCCTGAAGATCCTCCTCTGGTTCACATCATCATGGACAAAGGACTCAGGGAGAATACGAGCTGGGCTCTAAGAGCAGGGCAACTCTGATTCCTGTATTTCTTGGTAGCTAAAGCACATTTATTTCTTCTCCAGTCTCATGGACTATTGATACTCTGTGCACACATCAGTGAACGTGAGGACAAATCACCTGTGACCCAGCGTTTGCCAATGTCTTCTTCAGACAATTGATATCTGAGAGAGATCATTTAATGGGCATGCTGGCAATCCTTCCTTTAGATCAGTGGATGTGTATGGCATAGAGAAAGGATTTTAAAGCTGAACAGATTTTGGAATTGATTCTGGTCCTACTCGGCATTAGCTGTGTTACTTAACCACTTTAAATAAGTAATCTCATTTCATCTAATAAGCTTTTATTATGCATGTTAGATGAAATGAGATTACATACATAAAATAGCTGGCATGTGGAAGATGATTTTTTTTTCAATCCTTATCTATTCCGGTGGTGTATTATACTGTCAGAAAGTAACAAGCCTGGTCCAGGTTATATCAGTAGCTGTAGAAATGTTTTCATTGAATAGTAATATAGTGTTACATACTCATTTTTTTAGAGAGATTTTTGCTATAGGGCACATGCACTAATGACGAGACAGAGAGAGAAGGAGAGACAAAAATGAGAAATCATTCCCTCAGCAGGATGGCCACACCACAGTCCCTTATCCTCCATTCTCCTCTCACGATTTTGGGCACTCATGCACATGTGCCTTGCATGAATTTTAAGCCACCAGATCTGGGACTTGAATCATGGTTGACTATGTGGAAGTCCAATGATGTAACCATTATGCCATCTGCTGGTCCTTATACACTCATTGTTTAAAACAGATGGTGATATATAAAATGTCCAGTTACATATTATTTTAGTATTTTTCAAAGCTGTTGTATTACTGGGACCAGCAGTTGGCGTAATGGCTATGTCGCTGGACTCCCATGTAGTCAACCACGATTCGAGTCCCGGACCGGTGGCTTTAACTCACGTCGGGGGCGTGTGTGTGTGTGCCCAACATCCTGAGAGGAGAAGGGATTGTGGCGTGGCCATTGCCCCTGGGGGGTGATTTCTCGCTTTCTGTCTATCTCTCTCTGTCTTTCTGGTGAGCGCATGCGCCCTATAGCAAAAACCTCTAAAAAAAAAAAAAAAGAGTTGTTATATTACTTAAAATCTCATCTATAAAAACCAGGTGATAACATTTCTCCTTGAATTACTGTGTCATGAAAACATTTTTCTAATTCAGTATTATTCCTTACCTGATTTGGCCGAGAGGAAATGCATGTCTCAATTTAGTGTCTGATTGCATCATTTTTCTTATTAACCTTTCATAACTCTAATTCACTTCTTTTAGTTCATTGCTTTGTTCTTTTTCAGAACTCTTGTCACATTAGTTTCTTTTTAATTAACTTTATTGAGGTATATGTATGGTAAATGGCACTCTTAAAATGTACAATCCATGAGATTTGAAAGATGTGAAACCTCTGCCACATTCAAGATACAGACATTGCCTTCAAAAGTGTCTTCATGACTTTTCTTTCTCTAATCCTAGGCAGCAGCTGTGACATGGAGTTTGATTGTGTAGGCTTTTATGAGGTCTTTTTTTTTGGAGAGGTTTTTGCTACAGGGCGCGTGTGTTCGCCAGACAGACAGAGAGAGACGAGAGACAGAAAGTGAGAAATCACCCCCCACCCCAGGGGGAATGGCCATGCCACAATCCCTTCTCCTCCATTCTCCTCTCAGGATCGTGGGCACACACGCACACGTGGCCGGCGTGAGTTCAAGCCACCGGGTCCGGGATGCGAACCGCAGTTGACTACATGGGAGTCCAGCGACATAGCCATTACGCTAACTGCTGGTCCCGGATTATGAAGTCATTTTTGAGGTAGAGATATACGGCATTGGTTTTAGAAGCAAACAGGAGGTAAGGAAGAAACAGTGAACATCTACTCTTTTAAGATATATGTGTGTATATGTATGTGTATGTGCGTGTATAACGTTTATTTCTATTATAAGAAAGAGCAGCATAGAGACAGGCGTCAGTAACAGGATCTTCATGCCGCAATCCGCCTCCTGTTTTGGCCAGCGCAGATCATCAGTTTGCTTGCATACCTGGTGGACTCAGGGAGGTCCAGGGGCATGAGCCCAGAGACTTTCTCATACGAGTCCAGTTGCATTATTGCTGTACCAATGCCTAGCTTTTCTTTCAATGTGTTTGACTGTGGGGGGAAAAATGCCTAAAAGAGAGATGTAGACACAAATTAAGCAAAGGATTTAAAAAGTAAAACAGATTTTTACCACGTGTATGTGTTGACTGGTAAAAGTGTTGAGGAGATGTATTTTAGAGATACTGGAAATTCTGAAGATCACTTATGAAAAAAGCCCTCAAGGAGCTAAGGTGGACTGGAGCAAAATGCACAGTTGGGAAAATAACTGAAAAGAGGAGGAAAACAGCTTTTCCTTAAAAAGCGCAGTTGAGGTGGTACAAGGTGAAGCAGACTGTAGGTATGTTACTTTACTTAAAGACAGAGAGCTGAGAAGTTTATGTTGGAAGGTTCAGTATGTTTTTTTTTTTTTTTTTTTTTTTTTTTTTTAAGAGGATTTTGTAATAGGGCACATGCACTCACCAGAAAGACAGAGAGAGATAGAGAGACAGAAAGAAAGTGAGAAATCACCCCCCGGGGCGATGGCCACGCCGCAATCCCTTCTCCTCCATTCTCTTCTCAGGATTTTGGGCACGCACGCACATGGACCCGATGTGAGTTAAAGCCACTGGGTCCGGGACTCGAATCGTGGTTGACTACATGGGAGATCAGTGACATAGCCATTATGCTAACTGCTAGTCCCAGTTTCAGCAAGTTTTATAAAGGACAAAAGAAGTTCATGTGTTAAGAGATAGTGAAATGAACAGAAGTGAACAGGTTTTTACTTCTTTTTTTTTTTTTTTTTTCCCCAGTTGCTTTCTGTGGTCAGAATATAGCAACAAAAGAAGTAGAAGATAAGTGTTTTTGATGTTGAGAAGTTGCAAAGGGGTGCAGAGAAAGGACAGGAAAATCAGGAAATTGAATGTTTGCAATATCGTGGTTTGTGTAATGCAACATGAGGTTCAAACAGACAAGGAAACTGGAGGACATCTGGGGTCAGGATAGGGATAGGGTGAAGAACATTTCATTTTCCATCACCTCTGAAGTGCTATTAAAAACAAAAGCGCGAAACAGTTGATACTTCTGGTAGAGTTTTCATCAAACTTAATGAAGAGAGGCACATATTGTTAGAGTGGCCCTTCTGTCCAGCACTGGAATGATGGAAGCTGCTGTGACTCACCATATTTCATGGTATCAGACCATGGAAGCCCTATTGTCTATGCCTGCATTCTGATCCCTCAATTTCCCAGCAATGTGTACTTGAACATGTTACTTAACCCTTCTGTGTCTTACTTTCCTCACCTGTTAAAGAGAGATGATGGTACTCACCTCACAGGATTGTTATAAAAGCTAAGTTGCTTTGTAAGTGCCAGTAGCTAAGTTTAGCCATTATTATTAAGAGTTAGAAAGTTTGAATTCAAGTCTACTATCTTTGGGTCTGTGACTCTGGGCAAATCATCCAATGATTGCTTATTGATTTTTTTTTTTTTTTTTACTTACCTCATCTGTAAAACAGGTTTAATAATCTTTACTACACATACTTTAGTGACATTCGAAGGGGAATATATACATGAAAGACCCTGTGACTCTGAAAACATTATAGTCCCACATACTCTATTGTATCAATCACAGTTAAATAGAGGTAATATAAAATAATGAATCTGAAAATGCTAAGAAATATGGATTGTTTACATGAATATAAAGCAGGGATGGGAATTGGAAATGTTTTCTGGGCTTTTACTATAATCATTTTTATTATATAGTTATATGAGTTGAGTATATGTTTAACTTATAGTTCTGAAGAAAACAATTTTTCAGAAAGGCAGTTATTTAAATTCCTAATTAAAATAAAGTTTTTGCTTTCCTTGTGAATCTCATTTCCTTCCTTTGCCTTAGCATGTGGAGTGGAAATTTGACAGTATCTAATCAATACCAATTTCAGTTGATTCTGACCTCTAATGGTCCTGCATCCAAGAACTTATTCATGCACAGAATGTTGCAAGTGCTTTTAAAGATTTGTGACAACTCTGCATTTTAGCTTCATGGACTATTATTGGAAGAAAAATTATAGCATTTGTTGTCACTGTGGGCCCCTATTAAAGTCAAGTTATTGGTGTATAAGTTATATACAATAATAGTAACCCTTTTTATAGTTCTATGGAGTTTAACAAATGCATACAGTCATTAACTATCACCACAATCAAGATTTAGACCATTTCCATCACTTCCAAATGTTCCTTGTTGCTTCTGTTTGGTCAGTCCCTTACCCTGACCCCCCCAGCCCTTGGCAACCACTGATCTTTTCTTTTCCTATTGTTTGATCTTTTTCAGATTGCTGTTTATATCAGGTAGCTCTCTTTGAACAGTTCTGAAAACTTGTCATGGGACTTTGTTATTAATGACACCCAAATTTATTCATTATCTATGCAGGTATGAAAATATGAATATATATATCTATATTTGTGGTTGGCCACAGGCAGTTGAATACAGATGGTGTTAATGAGTCCATGGATGCAGACTCTGTTAATATAATAAATTAAGGCACCTAGGACTAGTGGTCGATTTTTCATAGTGGTATTATTTTCATAGACAGGACCTATTATACAGACTAGTGTTGAAAATCCAGCAAAAGGAAGAGGTTGTCATTCTTAGTTGCCATGCATTAGGTATTGCTGACTGGTCATCAAATAAATGGCACTTAATGCAACATTCACTAAGTAGCTTCACCTACTGCCAGGGAGAAATTTAATCAATCTATATGATAAAAAGCATTAATCTGTGACACAATGTGCATTACACTGGCTAACTAGGAGTTCTATAGTTGAGTTGTATTTTGGTAGACACTCAGTAATAAAAAAACAACAAAAAATAAAATTGACAGCAAATTGGTCATTAGAGGGGCAATGTGAATTCTTCCTATGACATATGAGGAGACGGACACTCATCTCTCCTTTGTGATAGCTTCAGATCATTTGAGATCTTCCTTTCAAGGAAGTCTTTTGTTTTTGCAATTCTTTTTCTTTTTTTTTTTTTTCTTCTTTTCTTTATTAGGACTATTATATAGATTTTAATATCTGGATCATAGCATTAGCATAGATGTAGATAGACGGGGAAGCAAAGCGAATAGACATTTATTATTTCTGCCGTGTGTATGATAACGCACTTTAAATACTTCCTGCTCAGTCTTCACAAAAACCCTGGAAAGTGGGTATTGTTATCACCACTTTAAAGATAAGTAAGTTGAAAGGGCATTGGTCCAGGGTCACACAGCTAATAAGAGCAAGTCTACCTGGAAGGCCATCATTCCTGTGCCTTACCTTGCCGATTTCCTAATCACTGCTTATGATGCTGCAGGATGACTTTTCAGTGTCATTCCTTATGCTCCATTTATCTCCTGGCTAAATGTATTGATATTGTTCACAGAGCATCAACTTTACGATTATGTACAATTGTTCAACAAATAACAGGAATTGCTTTTTATTTTCTATATTTAGGATGTTAGAACAACTTATAATAAATACAATGACCTTTAGGTCAGACATTTCCTGTAAAGTAATGACCAGACCTTCTACAGCCTGCTATTAATTATGATCCAAGAGCACTCAGCCATTGTTTTAAAAATAATAAAAATAAATAAATAACACAACAAATGATACTTTGGTTATTATATAACAGTGTGGTGGGTGTTAAAAAGGTAATATTGGTAGCCTACAACTACTTCCCGTCACTCCACTCACAGAGAAGATGAACACATTTTCCCGTAGGCCACGGATTTACCAGATTTCATTGGGCTATATATTATCCTTTCAAATTTTAATAAAAGTTCAAGGAGGCTCTAAATCTGTAAACTGTGTAAGGTTATGATACTTTTTAAAAAATGAAACAAATAAGCAGTCCATGGATTTTATTAAGTAATTAAGTAGTAACCCACACCTCCACTACTGTTCCTTGTCCTCCTTCCTTCTCCCTGCATCTCTATCAGCATACATGAAGAAATCTGAATCTAGTTTTTGAAGGCCTTGAAGCAAAGCTTTCCTTAAAATTTTAAAAAGCTGTTAAAGGAGGTATTTCCATTCCTCCTTCTCTCTCTTCCTCTTCTCTCTCTCTTTTGGTCTTTGATTTAGAAATTTGGAATATTTTTAATCTTGTGATATAAAACTATAGACTATCTTTGATTAGATTAGAAGCACTAAAATTTTTTTTTGGTATCAAGTTTATGGCTTGGTTCTTGTGGGCAATATTTGCAGTTTCAAATTCCCTACTCTTTTCCAAAAATTAAAATATTTGGCTACTTTCAAAATATTCATTGTTTTTTAAAAAGTTTCATAGAGTTCCTTGGCATTGTAGAATATCTGATAGACCTAACAGTAATATGAGTTTTTGCAATGTCTCTGTATTTTTCCTTTTCCTTTTGAATTTCTTCTATTTAAATTGAAACATACAACATGTTTGTACTATTTGTTAAATATTCAAATGAACATTTTTAAAAAGGTAATTTTATGCAAGACATAACTATGGTGATATATGATTTAACCCAAAATACATTTATTTTACTGAAACTAAATCTGCCTTTAAAAGAGTGCAGAAAGGTTCTTTCTGTTTGTTAACATCAAATTCTGCACCATTTTATAAATGAAAAAGTGTACTCCTAGAAGTAGTATGCATTATACTTTTAGGTAAAGTGTAGAAGTATTTAGAAGAAATCATTTTAATGAATTGTGAAACATAGAGTATAGGACTGTTGGCAGACAATTCTCCATAGTTTTCTACAAGTCTTGTGGTAGTTTTGTTATGGACCATCTTTTAAAGGATATTTTCATAGGAAAGAGTTTTAAAAGCCAGAGCTTGTGTCTCCTTGTGGTGAAGACAGCAGATTTATTTCCTGACCAGGACAAATTCCCCCTGGGACAAAGGTTAGGCAAGTTTGTTTTCAGTTTTCTTTCTAAGATTGAGGACTTCCCAAGCTTGGGATCCTCAGCCCTGCTGTCTGTACAGCATCCATCTCAGTGCTCTGCATCACCCCATGTAGAACTTGGGAGCAAGGGAATCTGTGGATACAGGAAGTTCACGCTGCCTGCTCTACTGGGGGCAATAAAGTTCTTTGTCTCTGTCCTTGGGGTCTCATGTCTCTTGCTAGCCTTTATGTAACTGTGGCAGGCTAAACATCTAGCTTTCAAACAAGGTAAAAATTTAGACTCTTAACAATTCTTGTTTTATATAAGTCGAGTTGACTACACCAGTGCACTAGGTCTTTAAAAAAAGGTAAAAAGATGAAAAACACACCTTATAAATTGCAAACTTGTAATCTGTTACTATGGATTTCTGGTTGACTTTGCAAGTGAAATACACTAAGAATAAGCTTTTCACTAATAATATTTGCCTTATAAAAATTATCCATTATGGTGGCATTTATCATAGATATAGTACATAAATATGAATTTTTTTTGGGTTTTATTTAATTACTTGAGAGTGAGCAAGAGACAGAGTGGGAGAGGGAGAAAGCACCCTGTCTGGGGTATACACTACACTACAGTTACACTACAGTTCCTTCTTCTCCATTTCTCCATCCTGTGGGGATTTGGGGCATGCACACATCTGTATCTGGTGTGTTTTTCTTTTTTTTTTTTTTTTCTTTTTTTGGAGAGGTTTTTGCTATAGGGCACATGCGCTCGCCAGACAGACAGAGAGAGACAGAGAGATAGAAAGCAGGAAATCACCCCCCAGGGGGGATGGTCACGCTGCAATCCCTTCTCCTCCATTCTCCTCTCGGGATCTCGGGCACGCACGCACACGCGCCCGGCGTGAGTTTAAGCCGCCGGGTCCGGGACTCGAACCGCGGTCGACTACGTGGGAGTCCAGCGACATAGCCATTACGCTAACTGCTGGTCCCTCTGGTGTGTTTTTCAAGCTGCTGGAGCTGGGTCTCAGACCACCTAGTTTGTCATGTGATATCTTTTAACCACTAGGCTGTGGGGCAGCCCAAATATGAAAGTAATTTATTTTCATAACATTGCCCCTGTTTCAAATGAATGTCACAGAAGGAAAAATGGTGGGAAATACTGAAATGGTGGTTTGGGGTTGATGTATCCATGCTTTGTAGTTCTGTAGAGTTCCTGCCTTTGTGTCTACCATGAGTCACAGGTGTGTTTGTATCTGAATTGTAGTTTCACATCAGGAAGAATTTCAGTTTTAAAAAGTAAAGATGCCTGGTGACTGTGAATTTAATGCTTTGCTTTTGGCATTGTGTCCTCTTTTTCAGGCTTAGCTTCATTGATTAAATGATGGAATTAGAAAGTAAAAAAATAAAAAAAGAAATAAATGCTGTATTTAGGACTAGTATTCAGACAGTTTGATGCCAAATTTGCACTCACTGAACTACAAATACCTGTAAATATAACGTGTTTTCATTGCAAATTTGCCACATTAACTTTGGTGCTACCTACATAAAAATAAACTCTTTAGACAGGTATTTGTGTATAATTTATATTGTGATGGTATTTTAAAGTTTATCTAGGTGTTTTGACCCTTAGTCATTTTAAGGAATTTTTTTTTTTTTGAGAGGTTTTTGCTATAGAGCACGTGCGCTTGCCAGACAGACAGACAGAGACAGAGAGACAGAAAGCAAGAAATCACCCCCCAGAGGGGATGGCCATGCCGCAATCCCTTCTCCTCCATTCTCCTCTCGGGATCTTGGGCACACACGCACACGCGCCCGGCGTGAGTTTTAAGCCACCGGGTCCAGGACGCGAACTGTGGTCGACTATGTGGGAGTCCAGCGACATAGCCATTATGCTAACTGCTGGTCCCAGAAATTTTTTAAAATTCCATTTAAAAGACAACTGTATTTTTCATGTTTTAAAAAAGTGTTGACTGTATGTGAAGGTTTTCTCAGCTACTTGCCTGAAGACCTTTCATTTACATAATCTGTGGGAGGAAGATAAACTTCCACCTTGGACTTTGGTGAGATTAGGAAGTATTTCAAAGTGAGAGCTCAGGGATTCTTCCTACTAATATTGTAAGGAAAAAAAATTAAGCAAACTGACAAGTCTTACACAAATTCCTCAAGGTGGCAATATTTTATGGAATGAGCAGTTTAGATTTCGTAAAGTCCATATATACTTTAGGTTTTTTTTTCAAGCAGCCATCTGTGCCATAACTCATGATTTCTTGTGCATTTTAATCAGCATCTAGTTATGCATAACTTCAGCCTTATTGCCATCTAAATACTTAACACAGCAAAGTGCTGCAGGGTATTAGGGCACGCAGCTGTAAAATTACGGTGTGTACTTTTACTCTGTACCTGAGCAGATGAGGCCTCTCAAACACACATCTGCATAGCTGCTGGAGAATGGAACTGGCGAAAGGAGCCCAGGATTCCTGTTTGAGATTGCCCAGGAAACCTGGTCTTTTTGTAGTTCAGCCTTGGTCCTCCAGTTAGGGAGAATGGCCTGATGCCCTCTTGCCCCTGGCTTCCTTTGACAAGGCTCTCAGTCCTGTTGGCAAAGGAGAGCTGGCAATACAGCATTATTGCCATGTAGCCTGGTTTTCTGCAGCATTTTAATTGCATTGTGTGGCCTTGGAATTATGGTTACTTTAAATGGATCTTCAACAATTTTTCCCCCTTTATGTGTAATTTAGCTAGGGGGGAAAACCCAACTAAATTTCATTTCAAACAGAAATGTGTTGCGCCAGCTGCAGATTGAGGCCTGGCCTTGATTTGCAAATTTTCACAGATTCAGAGACGTTCTGCCAGCAGCTAGCGTAATAACTGGGATCTGGCCCAAGAGCAGCTTTTCATTGAATGTATTCTATTCCAGCTTCCGAATGCAGAAATCCAAGGAACTTTTTCCTTGAGAAGACACTGATATATTTACTTGGAATAGCATTATACACACATAAATCAAGAGACCTGGCAAAAAAATCAGTACTTGCAGGTTTTAGTTCTGAGTCATGGATTTGTTATATGACTTTGGGTACTTGCTTATGCTGCCTCATTCTTCTCATTTTAAAAGCAAGTGCACTGCCCATGAACAAGTATCCCTGGGAGTCTGGCAGCCACCATAGGATATGGCTAATACTTGTGACTACCATTCTTTTTTTTTAAATAAACATTTTAAATGAAATATATATACAGAAAAATACTCAAGTTACAGGCTTATGTCTCAGTGAATTTTTACAAGCTGAAAACACGCAGGTAACCACCACTCACGTCAAGAAAAGGAGTATCACCAGCACCCACGAAGGCCCTCTCAGGCTTTCCTCAGTCACTAACCCAACTCTCTTCAAAGGAAGTGCTGTTTTGCCTTCTAACATCACAAATTGGCTTTTCTGCATTTCTTAACCTTGTGCAAATGAAATAATCCATACATGTGTTTTTGTTTCTGACTTTTTTCATTCACCTGTATGTCTTTAAAATCCATTAATGTTGATGAATGTAGTAAAAATTCCATCATATGAATATGCCATGATTTATCTATTAAAAAAAATAAGAGGACATTGGGTTGAGTAATTGTAGTTTTCCCTCGATGTGAAGTTTATGATTGGATGATTATTCAGAGAAATGTGTCCTAAAGTCTAAGTTGCATGATTATCTTGTGGTATCTCATATGGGAGAGGATTTAATTCCTGAGAAAATCGAATTAGTGACTTTTTAGATAAAGATGTTTGGGTATAATACATATCAAGAAGAACAATATGTATTTTGTCATGCCCTACACTATAAAATTCATTAAACACATATTGGTTATCAGACACTATGTTAGGTACTTTTAGTTCTTACAACAACTTCAAAAAGGTATTAAAAAAAAAAAAGAAAAGAAAAGAAAAGAAAAGAAAAGAAAAGAAAAGAAAAGAATAGAATGCCGGGCGCATGTGTGTGCGTGCCCAAGATCCCGGGAGGAGAATGGAGGAGAAGGGATTGCGGCGTGGCCATCCCCCCTGGGGGGGGTGATTTCTCGCTTTCTGTCTCTCTGTCTCTCTCTGTTTGTCTGGCAAGCGCACGCGCCCTATAGAAAAAAAATAAAAAAGAAAAGGTATTATAATTCCATCTTTTACAGTTGAGGAGATTGATCTCAGAAAGTTAGTTGCCTATTTTTGTGCACCTTTTAGTTGGTAAACTGTGAATTTAGGCTGCTTGGTCTGACTTAAAATTCATAGATTTCACTGTGTTTTCTTGTGGATTACCAACACCTAATTCCTGTGCTTGGAGCTTGTATTTTGGTGGAAGCTTGAGATACAAGAAGGCAAAGCAGACAAATTAAATGAGAATTTTAATGTAGGTTTTTGGTCTAGTCCTGCTGCTATAACAAATACTACAGAGTGGGTAATTTGAAAACAGTAACCAAAAATGTAGTCCTCACAGTTCTAGAGCCTGGGGGGACCAGCAGTTAGCGTGATGGCTATGTCGCTGGACTCCCACGTAGTCAACCGCGGTTCGTGTCCCAGACCCGGTGACTTAAAACTCACGCCGGGTGCGTGTGCGTGCGTGCCCAAGATCCCGAGAGGAGAACGGAGGAGAAGGGATTGTGGCGTGGCCCTGGGGGGTGACTTCTTGCTTTCTGTCTCTCTGTCTGTCTCTGTCTGTCTGGCGAGTGCACGTGCCCTATAGCAAAAACCTCTAAAAAATAAAATAAAATAAAAAATAGAGCCTGGGAGTCCACAATCAAGGTGCTGGCAGGTTTGGTGTCTGGTAAAGGCTCACTTTCTACTTCCAAGATAGTATCTTGTTGCTGTGTGTATGCATGACAGAAGGGCCAAAGGGCGAAACAAGCTCCCTCAAACACTTTTATTGGGTCATCCCTGTATACCTGAAGCTTGTATTTTGGTGGAAACTGGAGACACAATTAGGTAAAGCAGACAAATTAAATGTGAATTTTAATAAGGTAGGTAAAAATTGTAGTATAGGCTTCTTGGTCTAGTCCTGCTGCTATAACAAATACTACAGAGTAGGTAATTTAAAAACAACAACCAAAAATGTAGTCCTCACAGTTCTGGAGCCTGGGAGTTCAAGATTAAGGTGCTGGCCGATTCGGTGTCTGATGAAGGCCCACTTTCTACTTCCAATATGGCATCTTGTTGCTGAGTCTGTGTATAATAGAAGGGCCAAAGGGCCAAACAGGCTCCCTAGAACCCTTTCATTAGGTCATTGAAAAAGTCATGATGTATTTTTCTATGCGTAAATATGCCAGATACATAAAAGCACTAACCCCATTCATAAGGGTAGAGCCCTCATGATCGAATCACTTTCTAAAGACTAACTCTTAATACTATTGTATTGGTAAATAAGTTTCAACATAAGTTTTAGAGGGACGCAAATATTCAGTTCATAGCAACACTTATGGAATTTGTATGTACATGGAGGAGGATACCAATGTTAGCTGGCAGAGTAAGAGAGGGGTCAGCGAAGGGGTGGTAGTTGTAGGATGGAATGGGCAGAGAGCATGCATGGCAGAATGACAGCATGTATAAAGGTGTAGTGTATTTAGGAAACATTGCTGTAGTAAGATGTTCAAGGTGGTTGGGACCAGCGGCATGGTGGTTAATGTGCTGGATTCTCACATTGCCAACCATGGTTTAAGGCCCAGACCTGGTGCCTTGAAAAACACTCATTGTAATTGGTAAAGAAAATCCCATCAGGAACGTGTGTGCATGCCCAAAATCCTAAGAGAGGAATGGAGGAAAAGGTATTGTGGTGTGGCCATACTCCCTGGGGGGGGGGGGGTGGTGGTGGTGATTTTACACTTTCCCTCTCTCTGTCTCATGCATGCACTCTATGGCTAAAACCAAACCAAACCAAAGCAAACAAAATATGTTTAAAGTGGGTGGTAGAGTCTAGCTGGCACAGGAAGGATGTAGTAGAATGAGACGGAAGAAAGAGTCTTGGATAAGAGCATGGCAGACTGGCTTTTCTTCCTAATGAGCTGGAATTTTTCCACATAGAGAATTTGTATCCATCAAGGGGCTTTTCATCATGGAAGAATCACAATAAAAAGGCAGTGTCTTTTGGCCAAAGACCATTGATAACACATCTTTAATTCTTCCAAATAGGATTTATTGCTTATTTTGAGAAGGAAAAATCCAAAGCTATGGGCAGGAAAGAGGCATCTTAGCAGGAGGGTGTTAGAAAGGACTTAGTGGATCTGGGTATTGGTGGGATGGTTGAGAAAGATTCCAAAATAGGAGTTCACTCTGAATTGGGTCTATCAGGAAACATCGATAAACCTATCTGTATACTTTAATACAGTTTATCTAGAGGGAGGTCAGACAAGAACAGGTCTAAGCCTGTAACTGGTAAAGAAGCAACAGTCATTCACACTAGCTAGGAGAGGGAAATGTTTGATATTTTTGTCATGTGCACAGTGAACATGTTTGTGTGTGCGTTTAGACAAGGTTATGAAAGGGTCTTGGTGTTGGCCTCACTTCCTCACAGTTCCAGTGATCTTGGCTGAGAGGGCTTCTCCCATTAAAAGAACATCCCACTCAGTTGTGAGTGTCAGGACAATGTGTGGATGTCAGGGGCATCATCTCTCTCTTTTTAGTGGTTATGGGTACAGCATATGAATTCATATAGATCCTTGTCATATCCTGGCTCTATGATATCCTAACTGAATGACTTTGGAAAAGATAGCTATTTATTTATTTATTTATTTGTGCCTCGATGTCCTTATCTGAAAATGGGGCTATTGCACAGAGTTATGAGAAATATATGTAAAGTACATAGGAGACTAAGTATTCTAAGGGGTAAAGTCTCAATCGATGAATGCTATTATAATTTTGCATGACTAATAGAACAGGGGAGAGTAGCATGAGGAAGGAAAGGCAGGGAAATTGTTGGAATGGTGACTCTCGAAGGCAGTTGAGAGGTGGTTTTCTCCTGACCCAGGGCAGTGCTAGTTGGCATGGGGGAGGGCAGAGTTGGTGAGCGCTAAGGGAAGGAAAGGTAACAAGGCCGTCTCCCTCTGGTACTAGGCTGGATGAATGGCTAGGACGTGAGGTCACCACTGCAGACTGGAAATACAGGACTAGAATAGCTCAATGAAGGGCAGACGCTCTGGCAGACCGAGATGTTCAGCAGGCTGCTGACAGCACAGGACTGAAGCTCAGGGGAGGGGTCAGGTGCTGCAGCCTTTGTCACTCTGAGCTCTCACAGAGGGGCCAGAAGTCTAGGTGAGAGAAGAGGTGCCATGACCTTCGTCTCAGGTCCTTCCTTGGCTTCGCTCTGTAGGACAGTGGAAGACAACCTGTGTTATCTCAGATGTAGTATTAAATCTAAAGCCACCTCAGTAGGCTGTCTAAAGTTATGGATTTATCTTTAATCAACCACATGAAATATATTCATGCCAAGATCTTGTCAGAGATATTTTTTAACCTTGATCTCTTTTCTGTACAATACTTAATAAAAACTAACATGGGAAAAAAAGGTATGTATGAAATACCTGAAAGATATGGTGCTTCTAAATACATTCTTGGGTGATAATTTTATAGCTATCTATCTGTGTATCTAATCCATTGGTCTAACATTTCTCTACCTACTACCTATCAGCTATCATGATCTGTCTGTTTTTATCAACCTGGCTTTAAGATTTGCTGAGGAACTGGAGCACATAATGTTAACTCTTAGTAGGACTGTTTCTACCAAAGCATGATTTGGCATATTGTCATCAGCCTGTATTGAGAGATATAAAAGTACCAAGTGTGACTCTTTAATGCATTGTTTCGATATTAATCTAAATTTGGTTCTTTATATTGCACAAAGGGAACTTTATGTTGACCTGGGTGCAGGGAAATGTATCCCAGATATGAGTAACATATTTTTGTCTTGGACATGATGAATTGAATAGTTAGTGATGTTTCCCTCTTTGCACTGATTACTGGGGTGCTCAGAGTGAAATATGCGGTATTGACTAAAGCATCTGATAATTACAGCATGTAATGATGGTTCTAATAATGCTTTGGCTTTATTTTATCTGCCTGCTTTTATTTCTCCTTACACACGATTGTCTTAACTATTTTAGTCATTTTGGTCTTCTTGTAATGCCAAATTGCTTTAGTTCTTATTTCAAATGAGGAGTGAATATGTGCACACAAGCATGTCTGTGCATATACATAACAGAAGCATATACATATGTATTTTTTATAGATAATTTTCTTTTTTTCCTTTTTAAAAAATTCTTTCTTTTTAAAAATAGCAACTAATGGAATGGAATGAATACAAGTACTCTTATTCAAGTGAAGTTGGCTCTTATGTGTGGAATGTAAAAGCAACACCTTATTTTCATCATTTCAGAGTTTTTCCATGATGATGAAGATATATTAAGAATGCAATATATGATAGAATATGAGACAGCCCTTTTGCTCATATGCAGAATATGTTAGGTAAAAGAACCAACAGATGGCGTAATGGTTACATTGCTGGACTCCCATGTAGTCAACTATAGTTTGAGTCCCAGACTTGGCAACTTAAAACGCACTCTGGGCACATGTGTGTGCGTACCCAAAATCCCATGAGGAGAATGGAGAAGGGATTGTGGCTTGGCCATCCTCCCCGAAGAGTGATTTCTCACTTTCTGTCTCTCTGGCGAGTGCATGCACCCTATAGCAAAAATCTCTTAAAAGAAAAAATGAGAGAGGGGACCAGTAGTTGGCGTAATGGCTATGTCACTGGACTTCCATGTAGTTGACAGTGGTTCGAGTCTCAGATGGCTTAAACTCACGCCAGGCGTGTTTGTGCGTGCCCAAGATCCCAAGAGGAGAAAGGAGGAGAAGGGATTGCAGCATGGCCAACACCCCCGCCCCCTTCCCCCCCCCCCCCCCCCCCCCCCACCCCGGGGGAATGATTTCTCGCTTTCTGTTTCTCTGACTCTCTCTGTCTTTCTGGTGAGTGCACATGCCCTATAGCAAAAACCTCTCAGAGAGAGAGAAAAAAAACAGAATATATTAGGTAAAGCTCTGGATTTGAAATCAGAAGATTGAATTTTACCTTTCTTGGTCTGTTACTAGCTATGTGTCCTTGGGCAAGCTGTCTAATCTCTGCAAGCTTTGGGTTTCTTGGTAGGATGAGGGTGGACGTACTGCTCTATCCACATTACCTTTATTACAAAGATCAAGTTAGATGATGCTTGAGCCTCTGTAAATTGTAAAGAGCTAGAGGTAAGACTGTTATCCAAGCATCAATTCTGTGTGAAGAATATTTTAACTTCATAGTCAGAAAGGTTAGTTAGTTTAGAATAGGAATCACCAACTCAAAAGCCAACTCAAATGGGCAAGGTATGAGAATAAAAATATTGTGACTCTCAGCCTTTTTAAAAAAATCTCATTTCCGATAAGACTTGAGTAAGAGAAATATTTTACATAGTTCCTACTTGAACAATAGAAAAATGGCACTGACACTCATAGGAAGGGACAGAAACAGACCAGGGAGAGAGGGCATGCACTGTATTCAAGGGGCAGCTGCTATTCAGTGCCAGCTAATGGTTGCCAGGAAGGAAGTGAGGGATGATGTTCAAAGATAATTTTTTTAAGACAACCCAGAAAATTAGGTTTTTTTTTTTGGTAAGTGTTCCAATGTATAGTTTTTGGAATTAATTCCAAATTTAAGAAGTACATTTGAATGGGTTACACTATTCAGGGAAAACTAAACATGATATTCATCCTTCAGGCTATTTGTTCATAATCTTTTCTATGAAATGCATTTTCAAAATTCACCTTGTGTTTGAGGCTACATAGATCCAAGGAATAATATATTTGTAAATTGTTTTTGGAAAGTAAATGTGCCTTATCAAGTGTTACAAAGCCCCTTGTCTGTGAATATTCATTAAAACCTATACAGTATGTTCTAAATATATTTAGTTTTGTTCCAAAATACATTTTTTTTGCTGTGAATACATTGTTGGAATGTCTGTTAAATGCAAGGTTAATATAGTTATAAAATACAAAAGTAGTGTTATAAATAATCATTTGTAAATAATGTACAATTTTGCTTAGTGTTGATGCTCTCTGCCTAGTTGTGGATAACATAATGATGCCAAAAATCCTGGTAGTCCTGAAGGCTGAATTTCATTAACATCAAAAGAACTGTTGACTGCTTATTTTATTATAGTCCTATGCATAGGAGATCATACAATATCAGAGAGAAAATAGGACACAGTTTAATCACCCAGACTATATATATGAATACAGTCAGTCCTCATTATTTGTAGATTCCTTATTTGCAAATTCTCCTGCTTAAAAGTGGGTTATCTGTAACTCCAAAATCAGTACTCATGTGTTTTCATGGTCATTTGTGCACATGCGCAGAAAGGCAAAAAATTGAACTTCCCTGATGTGAACGTTCCCAGCTGAGGTCGAATAAGGTGACATTCTGCTTGCTTATTTCAGCTCTCACACTGTAAACAAGTATCTTCTTTTGTGATCTATTTAGTACACTTTTTTTTCTTGGATTTGTTAAGCATTTTTGTTGGCGATTTCATTGTTTAAAATAGCCCCCAAGCTCTGAAGTACTATATAGGGTTCCTAAGTGCAAATAAGACTGCCATATGCTTTATGGAGAAAGTGCATGTGTTAGCTAAGCTTTGTGTTCTGGTGTGAGATACAGTGCTGTTGACTGTGAATTTAATTTTAATGGGTGACTAACATATATTAAGTAAGTTACTTTTAACAGAAACAGACATAAAACATAAGTTATATATTGATGGCTTGACAAAAATATGACCAGAGGCTCACAGGGACCTAACTCCTTATTTTCCCTAGAGGCAATGGTTCAATATTTGCTAAATCAGTGTTTGCAGCAACTTTATGGAACACAACTGCTGTGAATAATGAGAACAGGCTGTCTATGAAAACATTGAGATAATTGCCTCTTTTTTTCAATATATATACAGATTTGCAGATACTACTTTAGTATGGAGAGAAGCACCTGAAAAATTCAGTGATAACTATGAGATACATTGTAGGTGAACTTTTAGAACTCGAGTCATCTAGATCTGTGTAATCAACCATACATGCACGGGGTATGTTAGGACCTTAGTCTACCTGGGTTCTCATCCTGGTCTCATTACTGATTAGATAGATATGTGATTTTGGACAAAATATTTTCACTCTCTGGGATTCTGTCTCTAAAAAACCAAGAAGAGTAAAGATTTCCAAAGTTCTTTCCAGTAATAAAGTTATATAAGTATGTATAAATTTTAATATAGCACTTATGTGATTCCCTGTGATCTTCAAAGAAGGGGGAAGAGAAAGATTACAAAGGTATGTCTGTATAAAGCACAGTGACATTAAGGAGGTTACAACTAATTTGAGAGGACACACTGAAATTGAAACAGTAAACAATATGAAGCAGACATATAATTAAGAGATAAATTAGATCCTATTGAGCAGTGATTTTCATCCTGTATGCGGATTATAGGAAATGGATTATTAGAATCACCTGGTGGGGAGTGGAATTTTTCAGATGAACTATACCTAACCCTCCTCTCCCCTTTCTGGTCTCCCTCAGAATATGTTCTAACAGATTAAGGTTGCAAATCCTTGGTGATAGATATGGTATGAGCTCCAAGGAAAGGGTAAGAGTCTGCTTGCTGCCATTCCTGAGATTTGTCCCTCCCACAGCTCCATCCATTTGGATGATCATGGCTCTGAAGAGGCTCTTTTCAGCCATATTTGTTCCATGTGATCCTGGATCAATGTGATCCTGTTCCACATGACCCTGACCCTAACCTTTCATTCCAATTCCACAAATGATTGGATTTCATGAGGGCATCTGACACAAATAAAGCCTGTCTATAGGCTGTGACTGACTCATGGTATGACTTGGTGCACAAAGATGAACTGGTCCAATCAGATGTCTGCTTAGCAAATTTGGACTAAGAAATAGTTACAGAATGAGGTATCTGTAAATGTTGGAGGTCAAAGCCAGTCGTATGAAGAGGTAGAGTTATCATGATGGCTCTCTTGCATGAAGAACTTATGGAAAGGAGAGAAAGAAAGAGAATAGAGGTAAGAAGTTGACCATCTGAGTAGAGGAGACAGCAGAAAATGATTGTCTGAGTCACATAATAGCAGGATCTTCTCTGAAAACTTTGAAGCTCAGTTTTGCCAGTTTTTTGCCTTCCCAAACCAAAATTTACTATGATTACTATCCTTCCTGATACCAGATTGCTCAGTACTTCGTGTGCACGTTTATCCTATACTAACCATCCCCTTGCCCCAACCACCCACCTCATTGCATCAGCCCCTTGACTCACTTCCTCTTCTTTGGAACCAAAGGCTCTAACAAAACTGGAGCAATGAAGCTAGAATAATCAAAATACTTTAGTAAGTAAAGGCATCTTTTGGAATTTGTGAGGGATTGATTCCAGGACCCTCCTGAATACCCAAATTCAAGGATGCTCAGATCTCTTTATATAACCTATGCACATTTTCCTCAATATTTTAAATTATCTCTATTACTTTATATTTTTATTAGAAGATTACTCATACTACCTAACATATTGTAAATACTATATAAGTAGTTAAACTGTTGGGTCAACGGAAAAGTCATGACATCTTTTTCTATGCAAATATTTGTCATGATTTTTCTGAGGATCCAATATATTTTTAAAATTTGTATTATTTTATATTGTTGTTTTTCCCAATATTTTTGATCTGCAGTTGATTGAATCTATGAATGCAGACCTAAAGATAAAGAAGGTTAACTGTATCTAGTAGATATCTTCTAGTTAAAATTGATAGTGCCTTAGAGGCCATAGGGCTTTGCACTTGCTGAAGAGAGACGGAGAGAGACAGTGAGAGCGAGAGTGTCTTTATTACTGGAAAGACATTTACCTACAGATGACAGACCTGTAGGTAAATGTGTCAAAGCCAGGACTAGAACCTGGCTCTCCCTTATGTCATAGTCCTTCATCTTTAGATTCTGCCTCCATAAATGTAGAAAGGCTTTATGGAGGAGGTGAGGGTGTTGGTGATGGCAAGGATTCACAGCAAAGGAGAGATGGGACTTTCATAGGCAGATAAAGATATAAACAGTATAATTGGGGGAGATATCAGGTAAAAAGTAAGACAAGAGCTGAACATTCCTATTGCTAAATATGGTCCAGAGGAGTTCTCAGAAAAGACTGGAGAGTGAGCCAGAAAAGTTCAGGCTCTGGTAGACTCAGGGAACCATACCTTATTTGTGACACAGTTAAAGGTGGGAGAAATCAGAGTCAAGAAGTGGTGGAATGTTGTTCATAAAATAAAAAAACAAAAAATACAATTTAGATTGAGGATAACTTTCTCCCGAGAAGAGTAGTATCTTTTCTCTCTTTGACTCTTTACAAACTTTCAGTCTCTAGGATTTTCTGTCAGTAGACCTCTTACACCTCCTCAATAATATTTTATAAAACTTCTTAAAGGCTAAGTAATCTTAAGTGATGGTCTCTCATCTTCTGTCATAAACGTTGCTCTAGAGCTTGAGTATGGCTTGATTTTTTAGGAAACACTAGTGATAATAATGTGAAATATACAGTAAATTGTGTTTTGGAGGTGTTAATCATCAATTGGGAGCTGTTGAACTGAAATGTTTCTCTCAGGGGTAGCACAAGAAAGGAGAAAATTGTTTGAAACAAAATGAAAAAAGAATGAAAGGAGAAAAACAAAATAAAACTCAGTGGAACTCTTTTGGCATAAAACATTGCTCATAGCTATTTGCTCCTTTTTTTTTCAAAACCAGAAAACAAAATGAAACAAAAACCTTATTTTTTGTTAGATATAACATTGTTACTTAAAAACGATTAATTCTAAATTAAATCCTATTTTCTTTAGTTTAAGCCTGTATTCTCCAGTTTTACTCTTAGGTAGTCACCATTCTTCTTTTAACATTTCTTCATGTATTTTAAAGCAATGCCCACTAAAGAGATTTAGATTTCACCCTGAGAGATTTATGTATTTTAACATGTTTATTCAAATCCCAGAAAGCAAAAGCCTAAGAAAGAAAGCCAGTAAAACAAATGAACAGTTCTGTGTACCAAACAGTATTTTGTAAAGAAAGACTACAATAGTGATTTTGCTGTTGCTGTGACCGAAATTTGATGCTTTAGAAGTAAAGAACCTAGGCAAATATAACAAACAGTAATAACAAAACAGAGATTTTTTTTTCCTAAAAGAAAGGCTATAAATATTTTACATGTATTTAGTATTTCTTATACCTGTTGATCTCTATTTTGAAGATTTTTAATCAAAGACAATGATGTTTTGTTTTTTATTGTCAGAAGATACCTTTGCTTGCCAGAGAGAGAAAGAGAAAGAGAGAGAGAGAGAGAGAGAGTGAGAGAGAGAACTCTCCCTCCCTGTCCCCCTCTCTAAAAAAGAAGGGTCATGATGAAACATTCTTTTTTTTTTTTTTTTTTTTTTTTTTTTGAGAGATTTTTGCTATAGAACTCATGTGCTTGCCAGAGAGACAGAAAGCAAGAAATCACCCTTCAGGGGGGATGGCTACACCACAATCCCTTCTTCTCCATTCTCCTCCTGGGATCTTGAGCATGCATGCACATGTGCCAGGTGTGAGTTTGAAGCCACTGGGTCTGGGACTCTTAATGTAGTTGGCCATGTGGGAGTCCAGTGATGTAACTGCTATGCCATCCGCTGGTTCCGAGACCTTCTTATTTTAAGGTAAATTAAATTACCTTAAATCAGAGAACTGTCAATATTTTGTGAAATTGACAATACAGCTAAATGAGTTCTTTAATAGTAAGTTCGGGGCTTTTTGTTTTAATTAATTGGATAATTACCTGTTGTGTCACTCACTTTGCTTCTATGTAAAATATGATTCTTGGTGTACAGAACTATAATGTATTGATGTGGTGTATTCAATTAAATAACTTGACTTTTATTTTGGGACAGAGGGAGGAAGTTATGTTCTTGTAGGCCACTCACAACTATCAGTCTAGTTCTTCAAGGAGTTGACATTATTAACAAACTGGATCAGGAAAGAGAACTACTAAAACATTTGAAGTATCTCTCCTTTCTTCTTAAGTCCCAACTATTATATGTTTCATGAGAAAAATAGTCTTTAAATTTTTTATTTACTTTTAAAAAAATTTAATTATATTTATAGTTATTATTATCATTTTTAATTTCATTTTTTATACATTCAATCACATTATTATTTGGCTTACAAAATGGATATTTCAACAGGTGAACGTTTCTTCCTAGTACAGTTGATAAAACTACAAAGTATCTTCAACAGAAAATACCACATTTCTTTGTTTTTAAAAATTATTAAAGAATATCTATGTAGCACAAAACCAAAAGCATTTACTTATAGTCAAAGGAGACTAATCCTATGTCTCATTTTGACACAAAGTAGGTCATGTGACTTTGTTTTAGTTTTTCAACTTCTTGAGCCTTCATCTATAAAATAATAACATTTAGATTTGATAAATTTTCTAAATGTACTAATTCACACAGCAGAAAAATTAAGAAAAATATTGATTAACATATTTGCCACCTTTTATCTTGCCAAGTAATCATAAGTAATTCTTTTTCTAGAAAGTCACCATCATTATTACCATCATTTCATTAAAGAAAAAAAATACACACACACACACACACACACACACACACTTAGGTTTTTCCCATAGGGCATTGTACTTGCTGAAGAGAGACAGAGAGAGACAGTGAGAGGGAAAGTGAGAAATCACCCCCAAAGGACAATAGTCATGCCACAATCCCTTCTCCTCCTCTTTCCTCCTGGGATTTTGGGCACTCATCCACATACACCCAGTGTGATTTTCAAGTGGCCAGGTCTGGGATTTGAATTCTTGTCAACTATGTGGGGATCCAGCACATTAACCACCATGCCTCCTGTTGGCCTCAAAGAGAGCATCTATAAATATTTAAGAATTATTCTATTTAGCTTTATTAATTAATTAATTAATATTATTTTATTTGACCATAGAGGGACAGAGAGAGAAAAAGTGAGAAAGCAAACCACCAGGTCTGGGACTCAAACTGTGGTTGGCCATGTGGGAGTCCAGAGTCCTTAACCACCCCACCATCTGCAGGTCCCAGAAAGTATATTTTAACACCAAAAAATTAGGAAGTAAACTTTTGGAATAACAAGCAATCCTTAACATTGAGCAAACTGAGCCTTGTTAAAACTTGCTATATTGCCCTTACTTTTTTCATTTTGACTCAAGTGAAGAACACTTTGACAAGGAGTGACACAGCAACCTTGGAATCCCTATTTGGGAACTTCTGAGCTAGATACTTATATGTCTCTATCTCTGCCTGTCTCTGTAAACTCTCAAGTTCTTTGATTTTATAAATCTAAGTTTTGTCCTTTTCTTGAAGCACACTTTTTTGCAGGGTAGAAAAAGGTCTATTGTCAGATTTAGATCTCTGTGTGTTTCTGACTCCTTGTGAGGACTTTTATCTTACTCTTCTATTCTACAAAAATCAAAGGTATTTTAGAAATGGTTTGAGCTGACATGTCCAGTGAGATAGAGGGTCACACTGAGGAAAAGATCTAATTAATAAGAAGGAAGTCTAAGTGGGGGAGCTTTTCCCTATTTTCCCTTAATTAAATTTAGGACTTATACTGAGAAACTGTTTTTAAAGAGAGATTTTTGGTATAGGGTGTGTTCACTCACCAGAGAGATAGATAATAAGCAAGAAATCACCCCCAGGAGGGTGGTCATGCCACAATCCCTTCTCCTCCATTCTTCTCTCAGGATTTTGGGCATGCACACATATGCTCCTAGTATGAGTTTTAAGCCACTGAGTCGAGGGCTTGAAGTGCAGTTGACTATATGGGAGTCCAGTGACCTAACCATTACGCCATCCACTGGTCCCAACTTCTACTGAGAAACTTAGGCACAAGGGTTAACCTAAGGGTTGAGAAGTGATTAAAGTGTGGTGTAGAAGATTTCTTGTTAGTGAATATTGGTTGAGAGAATGAATAAACAAATAATTGTCCTTTCTCATTTCATGAAGCCTTCCTCCTGATTAAAATACTTAGGTTAAGTTAATGATATCCTAAAAGTCTCCAGATTTGGGTAATCATTCAATCTAATGGATCACGGGCGATCTCAGGGCACAATGGTAACAATACTGCTCAAGCAGTTCTGGATCTATGTGGAAGATCATGGTTCTGGTTGCTAGGTCCATCTGTACATGTTGGGTGTGCCCAAGATTCTGATTGGCTGGGAAGGCTAGAGGTTCACATCATGAGACCCTATTGACGATGCTTCTCTTTTTCTTTTTCTCTCTCTTTGTGTTCTCTTAATCACTCTTTCACTCTTATAAAAGAAGTAAACCAAAAAAAAAAAAAAAAAAAAAAAAAGCCAAAAAACACAAAGCTAATTTAATGGATCTCATCTGGTAGAAAACTTTGAATTACCAAGCTGGCCACAGAGATTTCTTCTCAGAATTTAGTACTATATTGGCAATAACATTACTAATAGAAGAAACTGCTCTGAGACCATGATTAGGAAGTTGTGTATAATTTTAGGGATTTTTTTTTTTTTTCTGCTCATAGTCTTGAACACTTTTTTTTTTCCCCTCTCTTTTGAAGCTCCTTAAATCTCAGATGAAACTAGTTCTTAGCAGTTGTTCTCCTTTATGGGATTAATTTTATAAGAAAAATAGATATAGAATTCATACCTAAGCTATTTGATTACATACCACACTATAAAAGAAAGAAAAAACTAGCTTTGAATTTCAAAGATTGTTCTGGGAATTCATTCTGCTCAGGCTTCTTTTTGCCACTTGTCTCTCATGTACACATTTCCGAGTCAGTGTTTTTTTTTTTTTTTTTTTCCTAGGCATATGTACAGGGCAAGCAGCCCAGTTTTAGTAATTGTCCTTGCTTGGCTTTTGCCTAGTCAACACCAGTCACTCTGATTTTTGCATGCTGACGTGCATTGTAAATGGCTCAGGAGTATCAGAAGGAGAAGCTGGGATTACAAGGTTGACACAACGTCAGATTATGAATTATATTGACCAAAGCCAAAATATTTAACTCCAAGATCAGTAAAGTCCATTCTGAATTTGGCATCAGTTGAGTGGGCTTTCCTTTTGCTGTGTATTGCCATAAACCAAACAGACTTCTACAAAGGCTGTCACTGATAGGGTGGGTTAGATATTCAAGTACCATTATTTAGAATTTCTTTCTGGTGCCAGGTCACCTTATTACAATGTAACGGTTCAAATTTAGGTTTGATATATATTCTTTTCACAAACAACATAGACATTTCTTTTGATTGCCTTTACAATGTTTATTCATAAGCTAAAAGTGTATTTTACGAGATTTTTGTACATCATTTACTTTTGGATAATTGATGCTTTTATTCTTCATGATTTTAGGGAGATAAAATAGGAAAGCAATTTGTGGGGTTTTTTTTCATTTTTTTATTTTTTTTATTTGGTGGCCTTGATGGAGCCACACACCTCATCTTTAGTCTTGACATGAGATTTTAGTACATTTCTACCATGTCATATTTTAAAGAGAAACTACTATACATGCATCATAAGTGAACTGGCTCAGAAAAAATATTTGCTGAAATGACTTACCATGACAAAAATGAATTTTACATGGGAGTAAAGTAACTTTATAGAGAGGAAAAATTTCTTTGCGGCTAACTTTGTTTGCCTTGTAACAGTACCTAAGGGGTTAGCAAGGACTTGTTAGTACAGAAAAATAATCTTTGAGATCATTAAACTATTTTTGCTTGCTTAAATGACTAATCTTGGGAATAATAACAAAAGTTGAAACTGGATGGACAAATAGGAGAGACTGAAGTCACGGAATTCCCTGTCCGGGTTAAATTTGAGCGAACCTACTTAAGCTTTATTCCTGAAAACAATGAACAAAACAATGACTAGATGCATTCCCTGCTTTACGGCTACATGGAGCCTAGTTAATACTGGGTCGTCAGAAAAGTCATGACGCATTTTTGCATAGAAAGACAGAAAAGTACGTCTGACTTTTCTGATGACCCAATATATTACTAGATCCTGTCACTGCTTCTGTGTTGTACCTCTCCATGGATCACAGAGGTTTGGTCCAACATTTTTTTCAGGAATCTGAAACTGCCCCTTAGCCAGTCTAAGTGGGTTCCAGGTCTCTAGAGACCACTGACCCCTCTACTGGGGTTGTATGAGTGACTGACGAGGGACCCTGTGACACAGAAGATCATGCACTTCTTTGGACAGAGTGTATGATCTGATAGCACCTGATTGTACACTAAAAAGCATGGCTCCTTTTCCTGTCACCAATGACGTTCATCCACACTGCAAGTTGTCTCCTTTTCAGTACTAATAAAACTCCTAACCCTTTTCAATCAGAGGTAAATTTAAGTTTTAACTCTCACCTCCTCACTGAGCTACTCTCAAAAGGAAAGCTCTTCCTTCCTTGCAAACTCATCTCAGCTTTTGACAAACTGAGCGATGGACAAGCAAACTTGAATTCGGTGACATTGACATACTATCAATTTTCAGGTGGTAAAACTTCAAGGGATTCTCTTAATTGGCCTAATCCTGTATGAGCAACTAGTTCATTATTTATTGTAGTTTGTAATATAAAATCTAGTTTATTTTGCTAGACTTTTGTATTATAGTTGGTGCTTTCTAGGTCATCGTTGACTGATTAGGGGGCAGGTAAGAAGGTAAGTGATTATTATGAGTTGTCTCATTTGAGGGTTAAAGGTATATTCTTACTCTTGGATATTAAATAAAGAATAGTGGGTGTAGAGAACATCTACTTCAGATACACCAGTCCTTAACATTTTAAATGGTAGTAAACAAGCCCAGCAATTTAAGAACATGTAGGCTGCAAGAAGCTTCTATTTGTTTGGAGACATGCATTAGGCATATCTAGAGTAGATCTTGAGAAATTAAGAGAATTATGATCGTGTTAACGTATCAGACCCGTATTTCCCCTCTATGTTGATACTACAAATACCTTTTCCTACCAAGTCTTTGAAGTAGGTGTTTTGTAATGTTTTAAAAGCAAGTAAACAATCCTTAGTCAGGAATATTGATCTCTTTGTTCTTTGAGGAAGTTTCTACCTTGCTCCCATTTTGTTTCATGACATCACACGTGGCATTGATCACTATTAGAATATCGTGTCTCATTCTAGAGAAGAATAAGTGTGGAAGTAAAACATTTTCTTGGAATAGTTTTCATTCCATTCGAATGGGAAGACAAGATACATTCCCAGTTCACAGCATGGAATGGTGGCTTATCGATCCTATACCTGCTCCCTCAGAGAGGAGAAGGGTGGCGTGGTGCTTGATCACCAAAGAAGTCGCTTGTCCTGAATCCTAGCAGTTTGTTCTCATCAAAATTCAGGGGCAATGGTATGACAGGAGGGGTGGGGGAAGGAACCAAAGGAACATAAGGGAAGCGAAGAGATGGGAGATGAAAGTGCGATTCCAGAAAAGATGGATGGTTTTGCTGTCAGTGCAGTGTAATGCTAATGAAATCAGTGCAGGAAGGGCCCAGGTCCCTCATCATGCCTAGCCTCAAATACTGCTTTAAATAAAACATATTTCTTTTATTTCCCATTTCTTGCTTGCTAACTTAAAGATAAATGACTTGCTTGCAAGTGCAGTGAAAAGGAAATAAAATCAGTAACAGGCAGTGCCCACAATGCCCCAGCTGCTTAACGGTCTGGCCTTGAGCAATACACAGTTTTTATGGAAAAGTTTTATTATTCTGCTGTTATGGAAACAAAAGTAACTCTCCCCAGCCCCCACCCCTAATTCTCAAAAAAAAAATAAAAAAAAAAAAAGCAAAGAACAATCTAAAACCCAAATCAAAGCTCAGAAAAGGCAAAGCAATTCAGAATTGTGCACGTAGTTGGTTCATGTGGCCATGGCGACATTGACTGTGCTAGAAGTGTCAGAACTGGAGCAGCTCACGCTGCATTTAGCCTTGAATTCCATTCTCATTGGCCATGGAGAGCTTGCAGTCATGCGCCTGCAGCTAGGGTCAGCTGCTGGTAATTAGACCCACAGGTGTTTCTAGGTAGGCAATTGTATAAGCAATTAAGTAGTTTGTGAGCAGCAGTTTGGGGTACTCTCAAAGGCTGGCAATTAGGCAGCTCTAACTGAAGCGACTAGATGGTTCAACACACAGGGCAGGGCATTTTAGTGTTGGAATGTAGAAGGGAAGCACTTTCAGCACAAAAATCATCTCCTATTAAAAATAAGAGGAGCCATTTAGTGGGTATTCCCTCTTGTATTTGACACTAAGCTTAGGTGGTCTACATCGCCACTTTTTAAAGTCATTAGAACAAACTTTAGTGTGCTTCAGATTCAGGAGGCAGACCTAAAATGCAGATTGCTAGGCCCAATCCCAGAGTCCTAACTCAAGAAGTCTGGGGTGGGGCTTGAAAATATGAACTTCTGTATTTATTTATTTATTTATTCTTTCCATGAGAGTAAAAATGAGAGAAAGAGAGAGGCACCCTCAATAGGTTACCCAGCCCAAGTTTGTTTGCCTACTGCCAAGTTTGTCTAAAGCTGAGACAAGTTTTCGAGGAAGGAATGACTTTCATTTGGAGAGCAGCTCGGTGAGGAAATAAGGGTTAGAACTTAAATTTACCTCTCTGATTAAAGACAGGAGTTTTTAAAGACTAGAAAGGAGGCACCTGGGGGTGTGGGTGTATGTGATCGTGACAGGAAAAGGGGACAATGATTTTAGTGTACGATAGATGCTATCAGGTCATGCACTGTGCTCAGAGAAATGTGTGATCTACGTCGAAGGGTTCCCCATCAGTCACTCATGCAGGCCTGGTAGAGGATTCAGTGGTCTCAGATGGCTAGAACACACTTAGGCTGGCTAAGGGGCTGTCTCAGATTCCTAAAACATTTTGGACCAAACATCTGTGATCCGTTGATAATAGAGATCGCTCCTACAGAAGCAGTGACAGGATCTAGTGATATATTAACTAAGCTACATGTAGCTATAAAGCAAGGAATGTATCTAGTCTCTGTTTTGTGCATTGTTTACAGACATAAAACTTAGGTATAGGTTTGTTCAAATTTAACCCCAACAGGCAATTCCCTCGCTTTAGTCTATCTGTCCATTCAGTTTCTACACTTGTTATTTATTCTAAGATTAGCCATTTAAGCAAGCAGAATCAGGTTAATGATCTCAAAGATTAGTATCCCATACTAATGCGTCCTTGTTAACGCTTTAGGAACTGTTATGTTTTCACACTGTGATATACCCCTGTGTTCAACCAGCCCTGGATCACAGAAAGTACCGTTGTCTGAGAAGGACAGTCTGAATCAGATAGATGAATACCTTTCTTCGGCTGAACGAAGTAAGTAGGAATGTATGAGAATTCAAAAGAAATAATATCCTTAACTAACAGTCATCAGGTCCTTGAGGACTGAATAACTCCAGTAACAGAGAGCAAGTGCATTTCATTGTATCTCTTCTTCAGCTCCGAACTCAGGGCGAAGAACTTTATGATGTCGAGTGAAGACCGAGGGATGGTTTAAATGATGGAGAAACTAATAAAAATAAAATCAGAACATGGAAATTTGTCTGAATATATACCAGTATGCAATATCTTACTGTAAGATTTAAAGCCAGGATAAAAATAGTAAGGAAAGATACTTTCAGTAGACTAGAAGGAGTTTGTGAATTGGGAAATGCTACAAATTAGGAATTTGATCATGAGAATAATTTTAATGGACACGAGAATGTATGTAAATTAAAGGAAGAGGCTATGGGATGGTGCACACCACAACAGAGTAAACAATATGGACAATTTAATAGACATGAAAAAACAAAAACAAGCTAGTAGAACTATTAACAAACATGTACAACATAATGCAATGTTCAATGTTGAAGGTGAATATATGTATATTCTTGATTTGATGATTATATACCATATGCAAATTTTTCATACTGTACACCACAAAGATATATGGTGATTATGTGGAAACCAGAAATCTTAACATAAAAATAATAAAAAAAAATATTAGAAATATTAACAGGAGGAAGTGGTAATCCAGGTGAAGATAATTGGTTTACTTTTAGAAAAGAAGGTGCTTTGGGAGAGATTGTGAAGAATTTGAGGCAGTAATGAGATTAGCATAATAGCTCTGCACTCCTGAAGATTTGTTCTATGCATTAAAAGTGGGCACATGAGCTGAAGGAAACCAATAGATGAATATTCACAAACCTCAATAATTAGGTATATAGACAAGAACACATGCCAGTGCCATTGGTAAATCTTATGAGATCCTTTTGCCTATGTAGTCTGAGTACACTTCTGGAGATGGAAGTGAGGACAAAGTATTTCAGCACTACCAAATTGAGTCAGTAATTTGGATTTGAAGTCGAGGTGAAGTGTTACCTTGAACCATGTTGGTCTCATGATATTTTTCTCTCAGGAGTACATAGACTTCCTATTGGAAATCTTGTTACTCAAGAAACATAGGTTTTAAGAACACTATTACACTGGCTAATTCAAATTTAAGTGACAGTGCCTGGACAGAAGTGATATTTTATGCTCTAGCTATTTGGGGATTAAAGTCAACCTTTTTATTTTCTGTAGCTAGTGGAATGGGTATAATTTTAGGTTTATTGAGAGTTTTCCGAACGGCTTCCCTAATTACTCTCTCTTCTTTTAATTCTTTTTAAGTGGAGAGACAAGAACAGCGGTAGATTCTACTACTAGAATTGTATTTCAAAGGGCATAGCATAAAATAATAACATTACAGTGCTCATGGAAAGCAAAAATCTCTTGTAATATATTGTTCTGCAAATCATTCATCATCATAATTGCCACAGTTGACACTTTGCTCATTTGTAGATTTTTCTTTTCTTGCCAGAATTTCTCTTCAGTAAAAATGATTTAAAGAGTAGCTATAGGGTTCAATCTGATTCTTCATGATGGAGCAGGGACAAGAACAGTGCATTTTCCAAATCTACTCCCACTTAAACTCTAGTTTATCGTGAGTGCATGCTCCTTAAAAGCTCGCCAATCACAGAGTCTTTTCTTTATGTTCTTTTGAAGATGAAGTCTAGATTCCAGCCAGAGATTTTAGGGAGCACACCCCATTATGATTGCATAGACCTTCCATGTCATTTTAGATTCATTTAGGAAGGCACATGCTTTGAGCTGCAGACATAAAGTACAAATGAACCAGCGGACACACGTAAGTGATATTAGAAATTATTTTGGCATTTAGGCTTCTTTTACCTCAGCCTCATCTGTGATAGGTCAGAGAATAAAAGATAGGAACCAAAACAAGAGAGTTGGCACCGAACACCGAACTAAATTTGGGTAGGAGTATATCACACACAGTCACCCACCTCCCGCCAACACCTCCCTGCACATAAACAACCACTGACTAACGTATGAACAGCTTGAGCATAGGAACAGGGTCATCATTACAGATATTTGTCCCAGAGAGCCTCCCATGTAGGAATTTTAAAGGAAACAATTGAACTTATTGAATAAAAAGCTTAGTGAAATATTTTCTAGAAACTGTGGCAGCAATTCAAAATGTTCTGATGTATATCTCTGGTAACCAATTTTTAAGCCAAAAAAGTTGTAGACAATTGTTTGATGAGTCGGCAGAATATTTGAAACCAGAGCTGTCTCAAAAAGCCCTGGGTATATGATTGCCATTTCTACAGTTCTGTTAATAGATTCCAAGCAATTATTAAGGAATGCTTAGTGAGCAAGTAGGATAATTCATTTAACACATCTTCAAAAAACACGGGAAATTTGTAAATACAGTATGAATTTCTTTAGACATAAGCACATTTGAGAAGTCAGGAATTAAAGCAAATGTGTAAAATTGGGGAAGCATTTGTGGTAAGGCTGGAGTTAATTTTAGGCGCCAGTGTAAGAGGAAAATAGTTTTAATGTTTGTTAAGAACTTAATATTTGTCATCCCTTCTAAAACCCTAGAGGCAGGTTTTATTATACCTGTTTTGCTACTGAAAAACTTTAATTCAGAGAAAGTATTTTACTCCAAAACCTCTGTTGTTTCTATTCCACATTGTTTTATATTAAAATATTACAAAATCAGAAATAAAAGGAATAAAAGAAAATTAGCATCTAGTAAAATTTCTCCTGACCCTAAATTTACCCATATTAATTATCTACAAATGAAAATATTGTGAGAATTTCCTGGGTGGTTTTTCCTAGTATTTAAGTGCACTGATAACTTTTCAGACTCAGCTTAAGGATTATCCTCTAGGAAGTTTGCTTTCTCTGTTTCTTTTTTTATTATTTAAAAAAATTATTTATTTACATTCATTTACTATACAACATTATAGCATACAAAATGAGATTTTCCATCTAGGACACACTGTACATTGGCTCAGTCAAGCACATCAACATACATGTTATCATCAACAAATAATTTTCCATTTCTTGTTTCCTATATATTTTGCTTTTTTTTCCCATCCTTAATTCCCTATCTCTCACCTTCTGCCATCTCCCACCCTCCTCCCACACTGTTTCTGGTGTCCATTGTTGCTTTCTATGCCTTTCCCCCCCACATTTTATTGATTAACTAAAGATCTTAATTAATCTAAATATTTTCAGTAGCTAGCAGAGCTGATATATACATAGCCATGAACACAAGTCTGACTTTAGGCATAAATGACAGTGAATAGAATGAACATACTATAAAGTAGCACCTAGCTGGGGCTATATAGCTTACTGTGGTCATCACACAGGTATTTTTAATGCATTTTTTTTAATTTCAAGAAAAACTTTTTGGTTTTTTTCCTGAAACATTTTTTTAAAATTAATTTACATTCATTCCCTGAACATTGTCTCAGCATACAAAAATGTGATTTCCCATCCAGAATATACTGCATAGTGGCTTAATCACTCATGTTATCGTCAATAATTTTCCATTTCTAGTTTCATATATATATATATATATATATATATATATATATATATATATATATATAACCCCTATTTCTGACCCTCTGCCCTTTCCCAAACTCTTCTCTCACTACCTCTGGTCTCTGTTACTTTTAGACTGGATCAACTGCTACCTATGGCATGTCAACATGTGTTTGGCTTTTCCTCTCTGTCTGTCTCCCCCAAAGGACTCCAAGCTCTTGGTCTCTTGCTACTCAAAGTGTGGTCTACGGACCGAACCGGCAGCATGAGCATTGTCAATGAGCATTTCAGAGATGCAGAATCTCAGGTGTTGCCCCAGCACTACTAAATCAGAATCTGCATTTGAAGGAAGTCCCCATGTGATTTGTATTCACCTAGAATGGGAAGCACCATCCTAGCACTAACACTCAATTGATTAGTAGATGCAACAGCAAAGGAGAGTAAAAGATGTGCAGTCCAGCTCTCCCCTTGGGTTTTAGAAGGTGTGGATGCTCTGGCTTTCCTGAGGCAGGTCTCAGAAGTGTTGGCTGATGGAGGACTTATCCTCTGCCTCTGCAGTTCTTTTCTGGCAGGTCTGAGCTGCATGGTTGAAAGGAAAGGAAGGTTTTCATTCTCCTCACACAGGGCAGAGTAGATAGATACAGGCACCTACAGGGCTGGTGCTCTGCCTCGATACATCCCAGGCAGGAGCAAATGACTCTCAATACAAATATGTTTTGATGCCAAAAAGAAAGGAAGAGAGAAGTAAATTTAAAACTTCATTTTTAGACCTCCTTCAGAGACAACGAATAGTTCCTCTCCTTAATTATTTATGGTGTTACCTTGGTGATATTTATAGATTATGATCAGGTTCCCTCCCAGAAGCTCATTCTCTAGACTGTATAAATTTAGTTTCCCTGAGTGTGTCTCATATGTCTTTTCCTCTGAGCCAAGCCTGAAATGCATTCTATTCCCCTTTGCTTGCTCTGTGATTTATCTGCATGATTCCCAAACTACTTGAGTCAGAAGAGTTCCTGCTTTGGTCTTTAGCTGGTTTAGATTCACCAGTGCTTCCTTGGTTTTACATACTGTTCCTAATATTCATATTTAAATGTTGCATTGGAATTACGGTTATTTTTTTATTATCCGTTCAGTGCAAATATTTTAAAGTAGTAGAGTGGATAAATACTCTGTTTTCTTGTTGCATGTGCTTGGCTGTGGTTAAGCAACATAGTAACAATCTTTTAAAATAGGATTTGGAGATCTGTAAAAATCTATCAGCAAAATCAAGTAAATCTTCAAGCAGGTCCTGGGGAAAAAAAACAAAAACAAAAACAAAAAACTAACTTGTAGAACTTTTGCATCTCTAGAAACTTTCTGCTAATTGGAACTCGAAAATATGTTTCAGATGACTTTTTGAGCAAGTGTCACTGCGCCTGCTTATGTTTTCACACAGAATGTTGGAAAGAAATGCTTTTTCTCTTTCTTGGCTATAGTTATTTATTAGATTGATGCCAAGTTTTTCCTCTGAAGCTTTTTATTGCCAATTTGGGGCTTTATTCCACCATCCCGCCTCAGGCAGAAATCCTGTTGTTTTCTAACTACGGATTGTGGTGGTGATTGCTTTTCTGCTTGGCAGTCGGTATGCCAACAGTCAGGGTTAATCATGTAAATAGAATATGACCTCTTCACTGGGGTGTTTCCTACTTACAGCACTTATCTGGTGAATTTTAAATAATTCAAGGAAGATGAAGAAATAAATGCTTAATAACTGAATTGACCTTCAGAATTTGGAATTATTGATAGGGGAGGAAAGAATGTATTTGAGTTACCTGTGTGTGGTATGGAAGGGGACAGAAGATGTACTTTGCCAGAAGGAGTTAGAGTATAGCTTCTAGTTTTATATTTGCCAGGTACTAGTTATATGACCTCACCCAAATCACTTATTTATACTGAGGGTAGTTTCTCCTGCTTCACAAGGCTGTAAGGAGGATGGAGTGGTTGATGTATGCAAAGCCGTTTGCAAACAGCGGGGTGCTATAAACATATTAAATAGCAGATCATGATGAAGATGCTGCTGCTTCTTATAGTAATGTAACTTATGTCCCACGAGGAAGATGTATTCTGGATGAATTTTGTAAGCCTGTATCATGTCTTTAGGATGAGTAACTAACAAAAGCAGACTATTAATATGTGATATTTTCTCAAAGAATTTTAAGATCTCACAATCAACATAGGATTCTTTCAAGAGCTAAAAAGCCTTTAAAACGTGCTGTCTTTTAAAGGATCATATTGAAGTAAACAAATAAGGTCTGTGTTTTCTGTAGAATATTTTTGAAATGCAATTTTAGAAATGATTTTTCTCTTTTAAGCATTAAATATTGTGACCTGGCAGAGGACAGGTAATTGCTATCCCACTTTAACTGAACTTCAGCCTGTTTGAATCATTTCTGTCTAAAAGTTTGCCTTCTTCACATCTGCTGACTTCTTGAGATAGTCCTATAAATTGTATTTTTATAATTTTCACTTTGCTTCATTTCTTTTTTTTTTTTTTTTGATTTTTTTTTATTATCATCATATTCTTCTTTATATTACATTGAATTACATATAACTTTACATTGTATTACATTACTTTTTCAAAAAGGAATGCCATGCATGTCAGTCAGTATAAAGACATTAATCTCCCCGCTTCAACATTCAATATCTTTTCTATGTTTTCCCCAATCATTATTATTATTCTAATTATTTTTTAAGACAGTCCATCGCTATTTCTCATGTTGCTTGTACAAATACTTTGCCCATCATGAAATACTTCTCAGACAAATCCAGTTGAGAATACTATACATGTCAACATCAACAGTTAATAAGCCATATCTGTTTCTCACTAATGTCCTGCCTCTCTATTGTTCATTTGTTATCTTTCTCTATCCTCTTCTCTTCACTTCCCCCATTCCACACTGTCCTATTCTCATTAAGTACCTTCACTGCTTTTATGTCCTCCAATTTTTTTTCACTATCATAGAATGCTGATAGTCGGTATATATTGAGTGGATACATACAATATCTTTCTTTCATATCCTGGCTTACTTCATTCAGCAATATATCCTCCGTATCTGACCACTTTCTATCAAATTCCAGGGCCTTGTTATTTTTTATGGCTGAGTAGTATTCCATAGAGTATATATACCACACTTTTCCAATCCATTCATCAGTTTGTGGACATTTAGGTTGGTTCCATGTCTTGGCAATTGTGAATAATGCTGCAATAAACGTTGATGTGCAAGCACTTTTCTGACTGAGCGTTCTCCTGTCTTTTGGGTAAATACCCAGAAGTGGGATTACTGGATCGAATGGTAGTTCTATTTGTAGATCTTTGAGGAACCTCCATATTGTTCTCCACAGTGGTTGAACTAGTTTACATTCCCACCAACAGTGTAGGAGGGTTCCCTTTTCACCACATCCCCGCCAACACTTATCACTTTTTATATTCTTAATCTTTGCCATTCTGACAGGGGTTAGGTGGTATCTCATTGTAGTTTTTATCTGCATCTCCCTTATGATGAGGGATGTTGAGCATTTCCTCATATGCTTTTTGGCTATTCGTATGTCTTCCTTAGAGAGACTTTTGTTCAGCTCATTTTCCCACCTTTTAATTGGGTTAATCATTTTTTTTCGCATAAGGCACTTGAGTTCCCTATGTATTCTGGTTATCAGTCCCTTGTCTGAGGCATATTTAACAAAAATATTTTCCCATTCTGAGGGTTGTCGGTTCACACTTGTTACTGTGTCCTTTGCTGTGCAGAAACTTCTTAGTCTAATATAGTCCCACTTGTCTATTTTAGGGATTATTGCCTGTGCCTTGGGAGTCTTATTTAAGAAGTCTTTGCCTACTCCAATGTCCCCCAGAGTTTCCCCAGCATTTTCCACCAGTAGTTTTATTGTTTGAGGTTTTAGGTTAAGATCTTTAATCCATTTTGAGTTGACTGTTGTTAGTGGTGAAAGATGGGGGTTCAGTTTCATCTTTCTGCAGGTGGATACCCAGTTTTTCCAGCACCATTTACTAAAGATGTTTTCCTTTTCCCAATGGATTGACTGATATCCTTTGTCAAAGATCAGTTGGCTGTAAGCTTTGGGGGTTATTTCTGGGGTCTCTATTCTCTTCCATTGGTCCACATGTCTGTTTTTATGCCAATACCATGCTGTTTTGATGACCACAGCTTTATAGTATATCTTGGGATCAGGGAGTGATATGCCTCCTACTCCACTCTTCTTGCGCAGGATTGCTTTTGCAATACGAGGTCTTTTATGGTTCCAGACAAATTCTATGATTGCCCTTTCTAGATCTCTGAAGAATATCTCTGGTATTTCGATTGGAATTGCATTAAACATGTAGATTAATTTGGGTAGAATTGCCATTTTGATTATGTTAATTCTTCCAATCCAGGAGCATGGGATATCCTTCCACTTTTTTATGTCACTTTCAATGTCTCTTTTAAGATTTTCGTAGTTTTCTTTATAAAGATCTTTGACTTTCTTAGTTAGGTTTATCCCTAGGTATCTTATACACCTTGTGGCTACGGTGAAAGGGATTCCTTTCTTCAGCTCTGCTTCGTTCAACTTGTTGTTCATAAATAGAAATGCTATAGATTTTTGGATATTGATTTTGTATCCTGCCACTTTACTGTATTCACTTATTACTTCAAGCAGTTTTTTCATGGATACCTTTGGGTCTTCTAAGTATACCATCATGTCATCTGCAAATAAAGATATTTTCAATTCTTCTTTGCCTATTCGAATGCCTTTAATATTGTTCTCTTCTCTGATTGCAATAGCTAAGACTTCCAGTACTATATTAAAGAGCAGTGGAGAAAGTGGGCAGCCCTGCCTAGTACCTGTTTTCAGAGGAAAAGCTTTCAGCTTTTCCCCATTCAGTATAATGTTAGCTGTAGGTTTTTCATAGATGGCTTTTATTGTGTTGAGAAATGACCCTTCTATACCAATCTTACTGAGAGTCTTAATCATAAAAGGATGCTGTATTTTATCAAATGCCTTCTCCGCATCAATTGAGATGATCATATGGTTTTTATCTTTCTTTCTGTTAATGTGGTGTATTACATTTATGGTCTTGCGTATATTGAACCATCCTTGCATCCCTGGTATAAAGCCTACCTGATCGTGATGAATGATCTTTGTTATATGTTGTTGGATACGATTTGCGAGTATTTTGTTGAGAATTTTCGCATCTATATTCATCAATGATATTGGTCTGTAGTTTTCCTTTTTTGTCATATCCTTATCTGTTTTGGGGATGAGGATGATGGAGGCTTCATAAAATGAATTTGGAAGGTTTCCTTCCTTTTGAATCTTTAGAAATAATTTTAGTAGGATAGGGGTTAACTCTTCCTTAAAAGTTTTGTAGAATTCACAAGTGAAGCCATCTGGGCCTGGGCTTTTCTTTGTTGGGAGGTTATTTATTACTGATTCAATCTCCTGGCTTGTTATAGGTCTATTCAGGTTCTCTATGTCTTCCTGATCCAATCTTGGTAGATTATATGCATCCAGGAATTTGTCCATCTCCTCCAGGTTATCTTGTTTGTTGGCGTAAAGTTGCTCATAGTATCCTCTAATGATATTTTGTATTTCTGCTATGTCTGTGGTAATATTGCCTGTTTCATCACATATTTGATTAATCTGGTTTCTTTCTTTCTTCTTCTTAATCAGTCTAGCCAATGGTGTGTCGATCTTGTTAATCTTTTCAAAGAACCAGCTTTTGCTTTCATTTATTTTCTGTATGGTTCGTTTATTTTCTATTTCATTTATTTCTGCTCGAACCTTTATTATTTCTTTTCGCCTGGCATTTTGGGGATTTGTTTGTTGTTGTTTTTCCAATTCTCTGAGGCATGATGATAAATTATCTAGTTGCCATCTTTCTGTCCTTTTCTTATGTGCACTAATTGCTATGAATTTTCCTCTTATGACTGCTTTTGCTGTGTCCCATAGATTCTGGACACTTGTGTACTCATTATCATTAGTTTCCATAAATTTTTTTATTTCAGCCTTAATTTCTTCAGTAGTGAAGAAGTCATTCAGAAGTAGGTTGTTCAGTTTCCATGTGTTCGTGTATTTTCGGGGTTGTGTCTTGAAATTAATCTTGAGTTTAATTCCATCATGGTCAGAGAAGATGCTGGGTACAGTTTCTATGCCTTTGAATCTATAAAGGCTTGATTTGTGTCCTAATATATGATCTATCTTTGAAAAGGTTCCATGTCGGGGTGAGAAAAATGTATATGTTGTGGATGTAGGGTGGAAAGTTCTATAGATATCTGTCAAGCCCATTCCATTTATAGTATCATTTAAGTCCTGTATCTCTCTATTTATTTTCTGTCTAGAAGACCTGTCTATAGGAGATAATGGGGTGTTGAGATCTCCAACAATTATAGTATTTCTCCCTATCTCTCCTTTTAGCTCCAACAGTCTTTCCTTCACATATTTAGGCGCACCTGAGTTGGGTGCATAGATATTTATAAGGGTTATGTCTTCTTGCTGGATTACCCCATTTACTATTATATAATGCCCTTCTTTGTCTCTTCTTACAGTCTTTGTCTTGAAATCTATTTTGTCTGAGATCAATATCGCTACTCCAGCCTTTTTTCGATTTCCATTTGCATGGAGTATCTTTTTCCAGCCCTTGACTTTTAGTCTATGTATGTCTTTATCCATAAGGTGAGTTTCTTGTAGGCAACAGATAGAGGGTTTCTGTTTTCTTATCCAGTCAGCCAGTCTATGTCTCTTTACTGGAGAATTTAACCCATTGACATTCAATGTAATTATCGATATTTCCGTACCTGATCCTATCATTAAGTGAGCCATTTTCTTGGTTGCTCTTTGTTCTCGTATAACTGTCTCTGATTTTTTAGTTTTCCTGGTATAATACTCCCTTCAGAACCTGTTGAAGAGCTGGTCTGGAGTTGGTAAATTCCTTCAAATTTTGTTTATTCGAGAATGTTTTTATCTTTTTTTCCCATATGAAAGATAATTTTGCCGGGTATAATATTCTTGGTTGAAATTGTTTTTCACTCAACACTTTTACTATGCTTCCCCATTCTTTCCTTTCTTGCATTGTTTCCGCCGAAAGATCCGATGTTAGCCTGATGGGGTGACCTTTGTAAGTAACCTGGCGTTTCCCTCTTGCCAACTTTAGTATCTTGTCTTTGTCTGTTGTTTTTGCCAGTCTGGCTATAATGTGCCTTGGAGAGGATCTTCTTGGGTTGATTCTACCCGGGGTCCTATGTATTTCCTGGGTCTGGATATTTGAGTGCCTTTCTAGATTTGGAAAGTTTTCTTCCAGGATCTCATGGAATAAATTATCTAGGCCCTTATTATTTTCTTCCTCTTCTGGAATACCTATTATCCGGATGTTGGGGCGCTTGATAGTATCCAGTATTCCTCGTATATTATCCTCATTTTTCATGGTTGTTTTCTCAATCTTCTTGATGCTTTTTTCTAGGTCAGATGTTTTGTCTTCTACATTAGATATTCGATCTTCTGCCTGGTCTAACCTACTTTTAATACTTTCAAGGGAGGTTTTGATTTCCTGTATCACATTCTTCATTCCTAGAAGTTCCATCTGGTTCTTGTTTAAGGTATCCATTTCTTCTTTCAAGTCATTGAAGGACTTCCTCATCTCCTGGAGCTCCTTGTCTCTTTTCTCTTCCATCTCAGTTAGTTTGGTCACTACAAATAATCTGAATTCCTTATCAGACATGTCCACGACGTCCATTGTATTGACTGTGGGTGATGTAGGCTTGATGATTTCCCTTGAGGGAGAGGCCTTTTGTTGGTTGCTCATATTTCTGGAGCCTCTGCGATTGTTCTTAGTCATTAGGTATTTTATATGTTTCTTCCTAACTGATTGTTAATAGTTGTACAGGCTTAGAAAATTGATGATTTCCCTTATGGTTGGCCTACCTGTTGCTCACAATTACCATTAACTGTTGCCACTACCCTGGATGGCCCAAAATCCTCACTGTCTCTAAGGACAGGTGAGCCTACAATTGACTGAATAAGCAACACCCCAAGAGCAAAGAAAAACAAACTGAAAAAAGGAAATCGCGCGGCGCGCAAGCGCGCCGCGCACAATTCAAATCACCAGAATTCAGAGTCCAAAGGCTAGTGGGAAAGTGTCAGGAGATGAGTGACAGGACCAGGTTGGTCAGGTCTGGAGCCTGAGTCCGCCTGGTGCCCGGAACTGCTGGCCGGCTCGATCCGGATTGCGGGTGGGGTGGGGTGGGAGTTCGCCTTAAAGTCCCAGGCAACCAACCTGGGGTCCAAGGAGGAGAAACGGTGGGGATGCGTGGAGATTCGGAAAGGTCGGGCCTGCAGCCTCAGTCCGCCTGGTGCCCGGAACTGCTGGCCGGCTCGATCCGGATTGCGGGTGGGGTGGGGTGGGAGTTCGCCCTAAAGTCCCAGGCAACCAACCTGGGGTCCAAGGAGGAGAAACGGTGGGGATGCGTGGAGATTCGGAAAGGTCGGGCCTGCAGCCTGAGTCCGCCTGGTGCCCGGAACTGCTGGCCGGCTCGATCCGGATTGCGGGTGGGGTGGGGTGGGAGTTCGCCCTAAAGTCCCAGGCAACCAACCTGGGGTCCAAGGAGGAGAAACGGTGGGGATGCGTGGAGATTCGGAAAGGTCGGGCCTGCAGCCTCAGTCCGCCTGGTGCCCGGAACTGCTGGCCGGCTCGATCCGGATTGCGGGTGGGGTGGGGTGGGAGTTCGCCCTAAAGTCCCAGGCAACCAACCTGGGGTCCAAGGAGGAGAAACGGTGGGGATGCGTGGAGATTCGGAAAGGTCGGGCCTGCAGCCTCAGTCCGCCTGGTGCCCGGAACTGCTGGCCGGCTCGATCCGGATTGCGGGTGGGGTGGGGTGGGAGTTCGCCCTAAAGTCCCAGGCAACCAACCTGGGGTCCAAGGAGGAGAAACGGTGGGGATGCGTGGAGATTCGGAAAGGTCGGGCCTGCAGCCTCAGTCCGCCTGGTGCCCGGAACTGCTGGCCGGCTCGATCCGGATTGCGGGTGGGGTGGGGTGGGAGTTCGCCCTAAAGTCCCAGGCAACCAACCTGGGGTCCAAGGAGGAGAAACGGTGGGGATGCGTGGAGATTCGGAAAGGTCGGGCCTGCAGCCTGAGTCCGCCTGGTGCCCGGAACTGCTGGCCGGCTCGATCCGGATTGCGGGTGGGGTGGGGTGGGAGTTCGCCCTAAAGTCCCAGGCAACCAACCTGGGGTCCAAGGAGGAGAAACGGTGGGGATGCGTGGAGATTCGGAAAGGTCGGGCCTGCAGCCTGAGTCCGCCTGGTGCCCGGAACTGCTGGCCGGCTCGATCCGGATTGCGGGTGGGGTGGGGTGGGAGTTCGCCCTAAAGTCCCAGGCAACCAACCTGGGGTCCAAGGAGGAGAAACGGTGGGGATGCGTGGAGATTCGGAAAGGTCGGGCCTGCAGCCTGAGTCCGCCTGGTGCCCGGAACTGCTGGCCGGCTCGATCCGGATTGCGGGTGGGGTGGGGTGGGAGTTCGCCCTAAAGTCCCAGGCAACCAACCTGGGGTCCAAGGAGGAGAAACGGTGGGGATGCGTGGAGATTCGGAAAGGTCGGGCCTGCAGCCTCAGTCCGCCTGGTGCCCGGAACTGCTGGCCGGCTCGATCCGGATTGCGGGTGGGGTGGGGTGGGAGTTCGCCTTAAAGTCCCAGGCAACCAACCTGGGGTCCAAGGAGGAGAAACGGTGGGGATGCGTGGAGATTCGGAAAGGTCGGGCCTGCAGCCTGAGTCCGCCTGGTGCCCGGAACTGCTGGCCGGCTCGATCCGGATTGCGGGTGGGGTGGGGTGGGAGTTCGCCCTAAAGTCCCAGGCAACCAACCTGGGGTCCAAGGAGGAGAAACGGTGGGGATGCGTGGAGATTCGGAAAGGTCGGGCCTGCAGCCTCAGTCCGCCTGGTGCCCGGAACTGCTGGCCGGCTCGATCCGGATTGCGGGTGGGGTGGGGTGGGAGTTCGCCCTAAAGTCCCAGGCAACCAACCTGGGGTCCAAGGAGGAGAAACGGTGGGGATGCGTGGAGATTCGGAAAGGTCGGGCCTGCAGCCTCAGTCCGCCTGGTGCCCGGAACTGCTGGCCGGCTCGATCCGGATTGCGGGTGGGGTGGGGTGGGAGTTCGCCTTAAAGTCCCAGGCAACCAACCTGGGGTCCAAGGAGGAGAAACGGTGGGGATGCGTGGAGATTCGGAAAGGTCGGGCCTGCAGCCTCAGTCCGCCTGGTGCCCGGAACTGCTGGCCGGCTCGATCCGGATTGCGGGTGGGGTGGGGTGGGAGTTCGCCCTAAAGTCCCAGGCAACCAACCTGGGGTCCAAGGAGGAGAAACGGTGGGGATGCGTGGAGATTCGGAAAGGTCGGGCCTGCAGCCTGAGTCCGCCTGGTGCCCGGAACTGCTGGCCGGCTCGATCCGGATTGCGGGTGGGGTGGGGTGGGAGTTCGCCCTAAAGTCCCAGGCAACCAACCTGGGGTCCAAGGAGGAGAAACGGTGGGGATGCGTGGAGATTCGGAAAGGTCGGGCCTGCAGCCTCAGTCCGCCTGGTGCCCCTTGCTTCATTTCTTATACACTTTTATTTATTTTCTGCTAATTATTTTTACTTCTGATTTTATGGAAAAAATTGAAGCTTTTACTTTCAAATTCTTTCTTTTCTACTTCAGCATTTTCTTATTTTGGACTAATACTAGCTTCATTTACTGTTCTGTCCACAAAGAAGTATCATGCCTCCTTTATAAGACTACTTTTCTACTATGCCTCAATCTTATGCCTATTGGCTATAATTACATCTTGGGAGTGCAACCTGACAAGGCCGTTTAACCTCTTTGAGGTTCTGATTTACCTGGGCTCTAGAATGTCAGCTTAGAGCTGATTGGCTACTCCAACTCCATTTTTCTCTCTCTAATAGGATTTTGTTTCCAGAGTTAACTTTTTCAGAAGCATCTTTTATTTTTCATTTACTGGTGTTATTGTCTCTGCCTGAGATCAGACCAATTATTCATTGGTTTGATTGTCCATCAATCCACCCATCCAAACAAAATAGCTGTTCTGTTATTTTAGGCATTGCACAGTTACAATGACTGTAGTGGAGACCAAGGTGTGCACCCTCTGCTGAGGATGTCTGTTGCTAAAGGATCATAATTGAGACCCCACTGGGAATTACCCTTGGCCACAGGGATTTTTTCATCCGAAGTTTGTCTTCCTGTGAGGGAAACAGTAGAGGCAAAAATAAATGACTGACTGATGAAGATGGCAAGATTTGCCCTCTTACCTTAATTTGTGACAGTGCTGAAGAACCACCCCAGTTCCATAACTCTCCTTAGGATTGGCTGAGGTTTCATATCCAATTGCATTGCAGATCAGTTTCTCCACCTGCCCAGTCCTGGCTTCTCACTTCCTTTGATATTTGTCTTCAAAGATTATATCCCAATAGACTTTCCATGTGCAGCTCCCCCTCTGAGAGTTGATTTTCAGAAAAGTCAATCGATGATGCTGCCTTTTAACAGTTCATACTTTAGTCAGAATAAGTCATGGACAAGAAAACTAATCTTTAAATTTAAGTATGGCAAGTACCATGTTGGAACTGCAGAGTCATGTGAGAACTTAGAGGAAGGGTAAAAATCTTACCTTGTAGCATGAAGCTTAGAAAATAATAAGGAAGTAATGACTTATGACCTGACGCTTGGTGTATGTAGAAATTAGCCATTCAGATGAAGGGGATAAAAGCAATCCAAATAGCTAAGTGTTTTTCTTAAGGAAGCTTGATATATTTGGGTAACCCTAAGTAGAAATGACTGCATGAAATGAGAGGAAAGCTAAGTGGGATCAATATCATGAATGGCTGTGTGTTTCAATTTATTTTGAAAGTTAAAAAATCTTGAGAATTGGATGAATTGAAAGGAGTTAAGAATAAAAGCAGAGAAAAATTTAAAATTAGAGAGATGATAGGTTGAGCTAGTGACAGTAATAAAGGAGTCAAAAAGCAGTATTTAAAAAATATTTGGGGACCAGCAATTAGCATAATGGCTATGTCACTGAACTCTACTGCGGTTCGAGTCCCGGACCCAGTGACTTAAACTCATGCTGGGCACCTGTGTGTGTGCGTGTCCAAAATCCTGAGAGGAGAATGGAGGAGAAGGGATTGCGGTGTGGCTATCCTCCCTGGGGGATGATTTCTTGCTTTCTGTCTCTCTGTCTCTGTCTTTCTAGCAAATGCATGTGCCCTATAGCAAAAAACCTCTCTCTCTCTCTCTCTCTCTCTCTCTCTCTCTCTCTATATATATATATATATATATATATATACATACACATATATATTTTAAAAAATTTGGAGAAGAGTGGGGGTGATGGAGGGGGAGGGAATCAAGGGGAGAGGGAAGCAAAACATGTAAGGGACCCAAGGTGGAAAGAAATCTGTTGATTATAATGTGTATGGTGGTGTCTTTGACTAAACCAATATACAGTGAATTCATGATGAGAAAATTCATTTGGTGTGCTCTAGTGATACACAGTGATTGAATGTAAATAAATAAGTAAAATATGTATTTGGGAGGTAGAATTAATGGAATTAAAAACTGAAAATCTAGGACCAAAAAACATCTATTAATATAAGATCAACCTGATGTTTATAGACAATTTTAAAGGAATCTTCTAAAAATTAATGAAATACTATGGTTCCTTAAAATCCCGGATTTGTATGTAATAGCATATATTCAGAAGGAGAAAATATTTAAAACTTATTTTGAAAAGAGGAGCTAGTCTTCAGAAGTGACAAGCTACAAAAAGCAGGATAAGTAAGTGTTAGGAAGGACTGAAGTATTCACAATTCAAAATTAGTGTTCGTGGTACTAATATAACGGCAAGATATTAAAACCTCCCAACTTTCTGTGGAGTGATTTGAAATAAGATGGAGTTCATTTTGAGGAAGATTTTCCCTTATTTAATACTTCTCTTCTTAAATTGCTGTTATGTTTTAGTTTGTATTCTGATTCTATTTACTTATTTGTGTTATTATATAATAAAGATAACCATGGCAATAATCTTTTCATTAGATTGGCAAATACTTGAGAAGTGTTGTATAAATGAAGGCACATTAAATCTACCATTACTAAAGATTTATTTTAGTTCTCACCTAATTATTTCATTTTAGATGTGTACTCCAAACAAACTTTTGCTATCTTTTTTTCCCTAATTTTATTTTATTCTGTAATTTCTTATTTATGTTTAATCATTGTACATCTTTATGGTGTACAATTTGGCTTTTAAAACATGCATATAGTGTGTGATAAATCAAAAATATTATTATATACATAATTTTCAACAAACGACCTTCCATTCTGTGTCTGTTAACTTTTTGCTTTAACTTTTGGAAAACACAATAGATGTTCAAGAAGAGGGAAGTTTCCTATATGTACTAAATATTGTGATGGATTCTTCTCCAAATAATGTCTTTGAATATATTGTGCCTGTTTCTTGAAGAAAGCAATGTATAGTTTTGTAGAGATGAACCTTGGATGGAGTTATTTTATTTCACTTTTTTTTTTGGGGAACTCAGCCATTGTAGTAAGTAAGTTTTGAGATATTTAATTTACATGTTAATGCTAATAATCACAGCCAATGTCAAGCATTTGTTATATGCCAGGCACAATTCCAAATGCTTTCCATATAATTATCCAAATGCCCTATGAGATGGGTTCTATTACTACCTCCATTTTGTAGATAAACAAACTGAAGAACAAAAAGGTTTTATTATATGTCCAAGGTTACTTAGACATCACAGTAAGGATTCTAATCCAGGCAGTCAGACTTCAGAATTTATACTCTTAGTCACTACACTTTATAGAGAACATGTATTGCAGATGTCAAATTCAATAGTCCAATGAAGAGACCAGAGAAAGTAATTTCCTAATATAAGTATTGCGTGTCAAGGTTACATATCATTAAGATTCGCATAATCCTTTTTGATTGCCAGAGAGTATGTGTGCTTGCCAGAAAGAGAAAGAAAACCACTCAAAAGGATATGGTCATAGCCATGATCCTTTCCCCTCCATTTCTCCTTTCTAAGATGATTTTGAGCATGCATGCACATGTGCCTGGCATGTTTCTCAAGGCACCAGGGTTGGGATTGGATCCATGGTGGGCTGTGTAGGATCTGGGTCCCAAAGCATAGTGCTTACCCACTCTGCTACGAGGCCAGCCCAAGATTTGCATTATTCTTATTGTGGACCACAGCAATCACATTTTCTTGTATTGGAGCAAGTGTAACAGTCAATCTTATTATCTGTTATTTTAAATCAACTTTCCTTTACTCCCTCCTGCTTTTTGTGCCAAGAGTTTATATTTTCAGTTATTGGTTTTACATAGATCATAGATGATGGTGAATACTTTTCTTAAATGATGTATGTTTTTAAGCAAAAAAGAAATTATTATGGCTATGCATATAATATTGAGAAACTTAAGAAGTCTAAAAGGTTAAACTTCCTAAACTTAGTTTACTGAGTCCTGAAGGGGAGAGCTTTTCTCATGGATGGGGAGCATTTTGCTAGTCTAGACCCAGAAACAGATCATTTTTATTGTATTGCTTTAATTGAAAACATATTTTGTGATTGCTATTCTTATCTATCTAAGCCAGCTTTATAATAGAATCATATTTAATCTCTTATCTATATAGATTACATTTATTGTAATGTGATTTCATCAGACCCACTAATATACCCACTAATATTTACTTTTCAATATAAGATTCACTGAACATATGGCCATATTAAGGAAGAATTACTTGTACTTCAAAAATAATTTTATTGGAATTTATTACAAGTTAAATGTTAATCCAAATATATGATTGCTTTTGAGGGAATAGATGAAGAACTAATATTTGAGTCCTGTTATGTGGACATAAAGTTTTTAAGTCTCGGTTTCTGTATTTCTAAAACGGGCATAATAATTGTACCTGTCTCTTGGAATTAAAGTGTGAAAGGATTAAATGAGTTAATGTATAGAAAGTATCAAGTACAATATCTAGCAATGAGAGCTTAATAAATCTAGCTACTCTAATTATTGCTTATAATATCTTAATCTTTACAGCAAGGAGAGATTTATTTACCTTCATTTACTTCTGAGAAAATGAAACCTTAAGAAACTTAGATGTCTTATCTAATGCTACAAAGCTAATGGATCATGAAGAAAGGTTGGAGTCCATAAAATTTATTCACGCCTAAATTCCAATCAAACTTTTGTGTCCTACTGTGTGCCGAGTCTTGGACTGGGTTCTAGTGGTAATGGAAATGAAAGGGCATCCTAGGCAAACTGTATATACGAGCGACAACTTGATGAGAGCATTACGACGAGGTGAGTGTGGAGAGCCGCACAGTCTGGTGCTGTTGGCATGCAGTGGTAGAACAATGGTAGGAGGTAGCAGGGGACCTGGACAGCCCCTAATGCAAGTAGAACTGGGTCAGAGGTAAACGCAGGCCACTCACACATCTCCAGCCCTGAGCTTTTCTGGCCTTTTGCCAACCTTTTTGTCTTTCTACCAGGCTTGGTCCAGCATCATAAGGGCCATTTTGCTTATGGGTGAACACCCATAGCTGCACACCTGTCTCCTAAGAGTGCATACCCTAGGTAGCATGGTCTACACATGAGAAGAAGGGCCAAAGAAGAGGCCTGTGTTGGTTCTGGAAGTGAGTGATGGGCCTATACAGGTAAATGTACTGATAAATGTTTAACAACCAGCTTTCTCAGTATAGTTCCTACATCCCCAGTGGTTGAAATTTTCATTTATGTTGATGAGTAAAAGTAAAACAATCAGGTGAAACTTTGCTCACTTGTTAATGATGTGCATGACTTCTTTGATAAACTGTGTAATAGTTTTTGAGTAGTGGACAAATGTTTCCTCAGTTTTTTTTTGTGGGTACATGTACTGGCTACAGACATGGTACATTTTAAAGTTTAATCTACTTTATTAACATTTTCTCCATCATTTTCTTATGCTTAGCAGTAAATCAAATACTGATGTATAGCATTTGCTGATTTCTATGGTGTAGATACTAGTATCATGACCGATTTCAGGCTGCTAACATAATATCATTGAGTTCAGAGTGGGGAGGAGAGGCCCAGCAGCGGTGTGTAGTGTTTCCACCATATAGACGTAGTGGGCATAAATACCAAGGGATTTAAATAATAATAAAATAACTTAAAAAATACATTTTTAATATTTTCTATCTTTATTTTCAACATAAATTATTTAAATTTTGTTTGTTTATTTAAGATAGGGTCTCATTATGTTGCTATTTTCCTGCTTCTACCTCCTGAGTAGCTAAGACTCCAGGCATATGCCACCATGCCTGGATTTTTAAGGTAGGCCAGGAATTGAACCCAGGGCTTATTTTTTTTAGATTATTTATTTAACTTTATTTATTCATTTATTTACTTTAATTCCAGTAGAGAGAAACACGGAGAGAGAGAGAGAGAGAGAAAGTGAGAAAGCAAGCCACCAGGTCCAGGACTCGAACCATGGTCAGTCATGTGGGAGTATCCAGTGCCTTAACCACCATGCCACCTGCTGGCCCTGAACCTGGGACTTTTATGTGGCCTCAGCAAACTAAGCAGCAGTGTCAACTACTTCATGCTGCTGTGACTGGGCCTAAAATTTCCCCTTTAAAAAAAAATACTAATTACAGGCGCGTGTGCGTGCGTGCCCAAGACCCCGACAGGAGAATGGAGGAGAAGGGATTGCGGCATGGCCATCCCCCCCGGGGGGTGATTTCTCGCTTTCCATCTCTCTGTCTCTCTCTTCTGTCTGGCGAGCGCACGCTCCCTATAGCAAAAACCTCTTCAAAAAAATACTAATTTAATTTATTATTATTATTATTATTATTGTTTTTTTAAACTTGCAGTGGGGCATGTGTGCTCACCAGAGAGAGACGGGGTCGGGAAGTGAGAAAGCAAGCTGCCATGTCCAGGACTCTAACTATGGTTGACTATGTGGGAATCCAGCGCCCTAACCACAACTTACTGGCCCTAATTTACTTTTAATAATAGCCATGTTTAACATTCAACGTGTAGAATTTCTGACAATTTAACGGTGTACTTTTGTGTGCCAATAAGAACCTCTCTGGAGTACCGCTGTCTGGGCAGTTTGTTGTGAAATTTGGATTCTTGTGCCTCCAGAGCATTGTAATGGATGGGGGAATGTGTGGGCTTCAGGTGGGCACAGCCCCTTGGTCCCAGGTATTCTTTACCCTTTAGGGAGCGATACAGCTTAGAGAGGCCCTCTAAAGCACAAGGGCAGTGTAGGAGACCTGTTTTCTCATTTTGAAAGATTGTTCTGAGGTCAGGTCATAGAATGCCTTTCAATATGCCTTCTGTACTTCTCAAACAGTGACAAGTGTTTCTCGCTTGAGTGAAACTATAAGATAAGCATAACACATTTTGACATAACATCAGTTTTACTCAAGTATTTGAGAGGAAAATCCATTATTTTTCTATTAAAATAAAAGTGAACATTATCATGGAGTAGTCTGTAGAATTTGCATCATTTTATTCAAAGAAAATGCCACACAGAACAGAAATCTACTGATTCAGGGGGCTTGTTTCTGGATATCTCTGTAAGATTTTATTATTATCTTCAATTATGAGTCATTCAGTGGACCTTGAGACCTGTTGTGGGAGTGGCTCCAGTAAACCACTGTGTGGGCTGTCTGAGCACAGGATTTTAGGCTCTTGGATATCCTCCACAAAGAATTGTTGAGAATCCATGAAGGAATTAAAGTTTAAAAACATCTGTGAGAGCAGAGAAGTAGAGACCATTAGGCCATCTGATGTTAATGGTTGTCTTGTGTAAGTTGTCCTTTCACAAAAGCATTCTACCAAGAGGGTGGATATACAGGCTGAATCAATCTTAGGAGCTGTATCCTTACCAACTTTGTACACATTTAACTCTTGGACCTGTCTACCAATGGAAGGTAGACAATTATTTTTTTTCTAATTATTTCTCTCAGAGGAGCATTCTTTATGTTAATCTATCTTCCATAGGGAGGTGCTGTTTTGCAGTGTCTCTGATGATGATCACTTTTTCTCAAGCATAAAGGTACTCTTCGTTAGTGTATATGTTTATATGTGCTATAGTTGTGTTTCTTGCTGAGTGTTCCATGGAAAAGTTAGAGCCTGGTGTGTAAGAGGCTGTCATTTGTTGAATGAATGAATAGGTACAACAACATGATGAGATTCATGTTTCAGATAGATCTTTATTGACTAGCTTTGTAGAAGATGATGTATTAGTTTGCTAGAGCTGCTGTAACAAAATACCACAGAGTGGTTACATCAACAGAAATTTATTGTGTCACAGTTTTGTAGACTAGACATCCCAGGCCAAGATATTAGCAAGGCAATCCATCCTTTGAAGGTGCTAGGGAAGACTCTGTTCCAGTCCTCTCTCCTATCTTTTGGCAGTGTCTTGGTTCAAGGCAATGTAACTTTGGTGTCACATGGTGTTCTTCTGTGTGTGTGTCTGCTTCTAAATTCCCACTTTTTAAAAGATTTAATTAAGGCAATTTATTTATCTATTCTACAAGCAATAGAGACAGAAATAGTGAGAGGCAGAGAGACAGAGAGACACCCTCAACAGCTGTAATTCAATCTTAGTCTCACCCAGCCTCAGATCACAGGCACATTTGGCCTAACGTACTTAGGGAGGTCTATAGATGCAAACCTGGAACCTTCCCATGGGAACCAGCCTGGCAGAATGTCATGTTTTATCACTGTACCACCATCAGCCCCCTAAATTTCCTCTGTTTATAAGAGCACTAGTCATGTTGGATTAGGTGAACCCTTCTTCAATATGACCTCATCTTAACTAATTGAATCCTCAGTGAATTTAGTTCTAAATAAAGTCACACTCTGGGATTAAGACTTCAACATGTGACTTTTTTTTTTTTTTTTTTGGAGAGGTTTTTCGCTATAGGGCGCGTGCGCTCGCCGGACAGACAGAGAGAGACAGAGAGACAGAAAGCGAGAAATCACCCCCCGGGGGGGATGGTCACGCCGCAATCCCTTCTCCTCCATTCTCCTCTCGGGATCTTGGGCACGCACGCACACGCGCCCGGGGTGAGTTGTAAGTCACCGGGTCCGAGACGCGAACCGCGGTCGACTACATGGGAGTCCAGCGACATAGCCATTACGCTAACTGCCGGTTCCCCAACATGTGACTTTTTTTAGGAACTGACATCCATAGCAGATGGATTCGGAGAAGACAAAAGTAGGAGCTAAGAGGAAAAGAAGTGAGAGATACTGAGGTCCTCATATTGAGTAATAGGAGTTGGGGAACACACAAGAACTTTCCTATTCTAAATCAGTAATATATTCATTCATAGATGGCCTGGCATCTTTTCTTTATCACCCTCTTCTATTTGGTGAGGCAGTTAATCACATTGATCTGATTCCTGACAGTTTCTTATATGGCAAGACTCCCAGATAGTTTTGCTGTTTGAGAAACTCTAATTGATTGAGGTCATCTTTCTCTTTTTTTGGTGTGAGATATTTTAAAAAGATGACAATGACATCTATGAATGAATATATTACTGATTTAGAATAGGAAAGGGCTGCTTTTATTGAATTTTATGTATTAATTATTACTATGTATCAAATTACCTACACATTTTAGTGTCTCAAAACATTTATTATCTCACGGTGTCTGTGGGTCAGTTGTCTGAACTCAGTTTAACTGGGTTGTATGGCTCAGGGTTTCTCATGAGGATATAATTAAGGTGTTGGCAGGGGTTGTAATCATCTCAAGATTCCACTGGGGAAGGAGCCACTTCTAAGTCACTCACATGATTGTTGGCAGGATTTAGTTCCTTGTGGGTTGTTGGTGTAAGCATTTCCGATCCTTGCTGGTACTGGCTGAAGGTGGCCCTCATTTCTTTGCCACGTTGGCTTCTCCATAGGGCACCTTATAGCATGACAACTGGCTTCATGAGAATGAACAAACAAGAAGAACCAGAAAGAGTAGAAGACGGAAATCAGTCTTTGTAACCCAGTCTCAGAACTGACATCCCATTACTTTTGCCATATTCTTTTATTTATTTATTTATTTATTTATTTATTTATTTATTTATTTATTTATTTTTGTATATACATTCAATCACATTGTTTAGTTTACAATATGAGCATTTCAATATGTGAACATTTCTCCCCAGTCCCATTGATCAAAATATCTTTAACCGATAACACCACACTTCTCCATCCCGTCAATGTTCTACCTCCGTATCCCTTCTCCAAATGTCCTTCGTTAGGCCATATTCTATCCATTGGAAACATATACCAGGTCCAGTCCAGAGTGGGGCGTTTCCATAAGAGCATGAATGCTAACATCCAGTAAATCACTGGGGCCATCCCAGAGAGGCTGTCTAAGCATATGCTTAATTGCTTATGTGAATCAAGATTGATTTATACTTGACGTAGTTGCTCGATGTTTCATAAAAACTTATTTTGAGAAGTAAAAATTGTATATACTTATGGTGTACGATATGAAGACACACACACACACGCATACATACACATGCACACACATTATGGAATGGCTAAATCAAGGTATTTAATATATATATTATCTCACTTTTAAAAAAATGAGAACACTTAAAATTTAGTCTCTTAGCAACTTATACATATATATATATATATATATATATATATATATATATTTGCATGCTTCAGTCATTTTGGAATTTATTTCTTTATTCTCATGAAGGCAGTAGAAAGTTTGTTTAATTCTTAATGTGTGTGTGTGCTACATCACATCTCTTCTGTATCACTCACCCTGGACCATTTGGTGAGGCAGTTAATCTCTTTGATCCCTGACAGTTTCTCATATAGCAAGATTCCCAGATAGTTTTGCTATTTGAGAAACTCTCTAATTGATTGAGGCATCTTTCTCTCTCTCTCTTTTTTTTTTTTTTGGTGTGAGATATTTTAAAAAGATTATTCTAGGAGGGACCAGGTAGTTAGCATAACGACTATGTCGCTGGACTCCCATGTAGTCGACCGTGGTTCGTGTCCCGGACCCAGTGGCTTAAAACTCACACTGGGCGCGTGTGCGTGCGTGCCCAAGATCCCGAGAGGAGAATGGAGGAGAAGGCATTGCGGTGTGGCCACACCCCTGGAGGGTGATTTCTCGCTTTCTGTCTCTCTGTCTCTCTCTGTCTGTCTGGCGAGCGCACACACCCTATAGCAAAAACCTCTCAAGAAAAAAAAAAGAAAGAAAAAGAAAAAAAAGATTATTCTAGGAACCATTATACGTCTTAGCAAATATAAGTATACTAAGGAAGGATAAATTTCTCATATTTAAGGGACTACTTTTCCTATGAGAGAGGCTATAACTTCTTTTCTTTTTTTTTTTTTTTTTTTTTTTACTTCTTTTCAATATTAGATATTGTTTGGAGTATTTTCACAATGAAAACATTTTATATCAAGTCTGTGGTTGCTAATGTGATACTTTCTTAAATTAAAAAAAAAGGATACATTTATGTATACCCAGTCAACATGCATCCTTTTGAGATTTAGACACTTAGAGAAATGTCTTGATACCTTGATGGAATTATATGGCCAAGTAATAAGCTGTAGGGATTTTCTTAAATTTTTCTTGACTTTAAATCATTTATTCTTATATTTGATTTGAGTTGGACACATTTTATTTATAGAGGTCTTTTTCACTAATAGATTTTTTTCCCCAGTAAGATATGGTATATGGAAAGTTTGATTTTTTTTGTTTCCCTATTTCATGGTTAATGGATTTTGCTTTTTCAAGTTGAATTGTGTGTCTTTCCCCTCTGACATGTTTCTAGCTTCAGGGAACGTAGTCCCCTTTGGTCCATTAATATTAGCAATCGTCAGTGATGTAATCCTGTTTCATTTCTGCTATGGATTTTATGCCGTAGTTATAACTTTTCATACATAAAGTTGAGTTTAGCAAAGCATGCATTTCTACCATTTTTTCCCTATGAATATCTTTGCATTCCTAAAAATGCTAACCATATAGAGCCGAAATTCATTTGCTCACACGAATATTCTGAATCATAATGGAAATACATAGTTTTATTTCTAATCTGCCTGACTTTATTTTATTGCCCTTATTAGAAAAATAGACATTTTTTTATGCTTTTGAAATTTTTAAGTGTTATATGGCAATCTTGAAAGGAATATCACCAGCATTGCTGTTTTTAGTGTGACTTTATTCGATGCCTGGGAACAATCAAAGTGAACATGTTTTGTTTTTTCTTTTCTCTGGTTTGCATTTAGTAAGAGGATTTCTTAAAAGGTAATTGGCATGCTTTTTGGTCTCTTTGGCTCTTTTTAGCTTGTAGACAAATACATATCCCTACAGTGATTTGAGCAGTGGACCTTGCTTACTTTATACTGAGGCTTAATAGTATCTACCTATTGCTAAGAGCAATGGTTTGTGACTGTAATTAATTGCATATGCAGCTCTGGTCAAAGAAGGCCAAGTGTTTTGGCCTTTTCTTCAGTTGGTGGTATATACCATTTTATATACTATTTCCATAGTCCATGTACTTTTCGTTTTTTCAGAACCACAACTTATTCCTTTGTATAACCTACTTCCCTCAATAAACACATATGCAAACATCACTTTAGCCCTTCTTCTCTCCACATATTCTTGCTGAACTTACCAATGATTTATATTTATTGGTAATTGCTCTATAACTTTTTTAGTCTTTCATCTTTCAATATTATAGAAGTTAGAAGATGATTGACATAAACTTTGTCTCTTAAACACACCCCCCCTTTGATGGATTTCAACGTTGACAAGGAAAGCAGAAAACATAACAATGATGACACAGTGATGGTGGTGATTTCTTCCACATATCTCTATGTTATAAGAACTTTACATACATCTGAATATATTTGTAAGTTACATAATATAATATAGTACATGCTATATTATAATCTTCCTTAGAGGGAACCTATTAAATATCTTGCCCAAGGACATACAGCTAGTAAGTGGTAGAGTATCAGATTGATACCAAAGTCAGTGTTTTTAACCAGTACTTGCCTGTGCCCAGAATTCTAGAAAAGAGTTGGAGTGGCTAGTTCTACTTAGCTAGGTTTCAGTCTTTCAGGTACCAAACTCCTGTTCTGAGGTTGATTATGAGAAATGAGGCTTAAAAGGAAAAATGGGGGTTCAGATAATTCTAAAGGTTAAAACCAGGAATGTTTTTGCAATATGTGACTGGGTATTAATAAATATTGGATTATTGGGAAGGTCATGACATGTTTTTCTATGCAAAAATGCATCACGACTTTTCTGACAATGCAATAAATATGATACTCTGGTTGGGAGAGAACATGACAAAAACTTATAGCATCCCAAGTGATTTTGGCTTAGGGAAGAAGATATGTTTATTTTAAAATAACACAAAGATGTAATTACTCTGATCGATAGGCTCATGGTCAGTGTTACTATGAGAGTCTGTAATAAAATTATCCAAACTTAACCAAGTAAAACTAGCCATTTGCATACAGTTGACTGTGAAGTTGAAGAAAAAATTGGAGCAAAACTTAAAAAAATACGTATTTCTTGAGAGAGAGAGAGAGAGAGAGAGAGATCTTCAACAGGGTCTTCATTCTGCAGATCACCACCGTCTCAGCCAGTCTGGATCACAGGCACATGTATACCTTGAATACTCAGAGAGTTTCTAGTGTGTGAAACCATAACCTTTCCCCATGTGGATCCAGCTGTGCTATTGCTCTATCACTATCTGGCCCCTAGAAAAACCTTTAAACATGTTTGTATTTTCATCATACATACCTTGTTCAACTAATGGAAGATCCAGAAGAAAAGGTTAGAGCATTTTCTAAATCTTTACAGGTTTTGCAGATAAAATATTTCATAAACTGGAATAAATTCTTAGAAAAGAATGAGGCTCTGGGAAGTAAGCATTCTATGTGTGATAATCAGATGTGCTGAAGAAGCAAAAGAGGTTAACAGCATTGAAAATAGCTAATGTCTCACAGGGTTAAATAGGATTATACGTCGGTGTGCAAAATTAGTTCTGCCATGTTATAGAAGCATAGATTACAGAATAGCTACACTAAAAGTGTTCTTTATTGTAAATGGAGCTGAAATTATTTCTTTAATAGATACATGGAAAATGCTGCCTGGGTGTCTGAATAGTTGCAAGAGAACAGTTCTTTTTTAACTTGTAAGGATGTGAACAACTGGCAGCCAGAATAGAGAAAGAACAACAATGCCTAGAAAGATTCATGGAGAAATGATGAAAGAGGCTTTTGTTACATTCTTCCTTTTCTACCAGTCCTTTTGATTTAGTCTTTCCAATATCTCTGTAGTCCCTGCACTTCTCTTCATCTCCATCATTACCACTTCAGCCCAAGCTACTACTTTCAATTGGACTATGGCAACATCTTTATAATTGGTTTCCATTCTTTCTGTCTCCCTGATCCATTCTCTAAATTAGAGCCTCTCTTCTTAAAACCCACCAATAGCTTTCCATTGCACTTAAAGAATGGACATTTAAGATAGCCCAATAGCCAGGCACATTCTGGACAGCATTCTTTTCTCCAGCTTTATTATGTATTTCTTTATCATTCATGCATTCACCAGAGAGACACAGAGAGGAAGAGGGAGAAGGCACTTAGTTGGGTGTGGTCCCACTACAATCCTTTCTCCTCTGTTTCTCCATCATGTTGGGATTTGGGCATGCATGCACCTGTGCCTAGCATGCTTTTCAAGCTGCCGGACTGAGATTTGAAACAGCTGGCCAGGTGGGATCCGACTCCCTCAACTAGTCGGCCCGTGGGGCCAGCCTCTCTGAAGAGTTTTGAACATAGTGTTTCCCCTGCCTCATTTGTTCACCAGCATAACTCATTCTTTTTCTACAAAGGCTCAGGGAAGTTTCCTTCAACCTTCCAGACTAGCTCAGATTTTTTTTTATTACAGGCTGTCACAGTAACATTAACCATAAGCCAGTCTTTCAGAGTAATATCACCTTTGTGTGAATTAAAAATGAACATTTGTCTTTGCTGGTAAACAAAACCACTGGAATTGTTATGAGTTTTTGCTTTATTATTGTAACTCCAGAATCCCATAGATATTAAACACAATTCAATAACTGGTTGAATGATTCTGCATGTTCACATTGAAAGTGCTGGAAAGGAAAATATTTGGCCAAATTTTTTTTTAATTCTGTTACCATTGCACCATAATGGCTGGGCCTGAATTAGTGTTTTCAAGATGAAGATAGTTATTATGTTTTTAAGAGATTTTTAGTAAAGTGCATGTGCAGTCACCAGAGAGGCAGAGAGAGACAGAAAGCACGAAACCATCCCCAGGATGGATGGCCACACTGCAATCCCTTCTCCACTCTCCTCCCAGAATTTTGGACACTCACACACACGTGCCTGGCATGAGTTTCAAGTGGCTGGGTCCAGGACTCAGTCCATGGTTGACGACATGGGAGTCAAGCAATGTAACCATTATTCCATCTGCTGGTTCTGAAGACAGATTTTTTTTTTCTCAAATTATGCTTCTAAGTGTCTGCTTGAAAAATAATGTAATGGGCCAGTAGTTGACATGGTGGTTAAGGAGCTGGGCTCCCACATGAGATTCTAATCCTGAACCTGGAAGCTTGAAAATCATGCTGGGCACGTGTGAATGCAAGCCCAAAATCCCAGGAGGGGAATGGAGCAGAAGTGATTGCAGTGTAGGATCCCCTAGGGGGTGATTTTCCATGTTCCCTCTCACTGCCTCTGTCTCTTTCCAGTGACTGCATGTGTCCTATGGAAAAAAACTAAAAGAAAAAAAAAAATCTAGTAATGATAAGCTTCCTATGTGGATCTGGGTTAAGATGTTTATGTGCCACTGTGTTATCAGTGTCTGTATTGTTTTGGTTACTAGGAAAATATTCACAAACTTTAAGGTTCTGAACATATTGTAGATTACTTTGTACATTAATTCTTATGAATCATTTATTGGTCCTTTATTATAAAGTTTTTAAAGATTTCCTGTGTTTCTACATATGATTAATAACGATTTTTACAAATGATTACTGAGAATTCTTTTAAATGAGGCATTTTAACAGTGAAAAATAGTCCCTTGGGAACCAGCAGTTAGCGTAATGGCTATGTCGCTGGACTCCCACGTAGTCGACTGCGGTTCGCGTCCCGGACCCGGTGGCTTAAAACTCATGCCAGGCGCGTGTGCGTGCGTGCCCAAGATCCCGAGAGGAGAATGGAGGAGAAGGGATTGCGGCGTGGCCATCCCCCCTGGGGGGTGATTTCTCGCTTTCTGTCTCTCTGTCTCTCTCTGTCTGTCTGGCGAGCGCACGTGCCCTATAGCAAAAACCTCTCCAAAAAAAAAAAAAGAAAAAAAAGAAAAAAAAATAGTCCCTTTTGTCATCTTGCAGGAAATTATACTGTTTTGGCAACCCATTTTAGAGATTGTTCTAGTTGAAAAATGAGTGTGAAATTGAGACATAGTTCTTGTCTCTGAGACTGTTTTACAGAATCCACAGCTTTTGTGTACTATCTTTTTTTTTAATCACCCAATGATAACCACAAATACAGTTGTTTAATTTTTTCAGTGTAGAGTTAGGATTTTTTTCCCACTACTACAATTGTGGGTTTGTATGTTGTTGACGTAGAAAAATGGAATGTAAATTAAATTTTATTTAAAATTTATTGACCACATTAAAAATACATTGAGATTCAAAATATGTTGCACAGAAATGACCCAGCAAGGCAGTGAGCAGAAATGCTAAGCTATGGAAATTCGATAAAACAAAACTGGCACGTTTAATCCCTGATCACTCATTCACATATTCATTTCAAACATTTATAGGGAATTGATAGCCAGAAAGCATAAGAACTGCATGTTAACCTGAAAGAATGTACACGAAATTTGGAAGAAAGATGCTTGAAGAGGTATAATTTATAAAAGAGGATACTCGAATGAAAAAGAATAATAATTACAATAAGTGATAATAATAATCAGCATTTATTGATGCCAGATTGTTCTTGGCTATTAATTTTTAACCATTTACTTATATTTTATTTTATTTTATATAGTCAATCACTGTATATAACCACAGCTTATGAAATGAATTTTTCCAGCATATACACTACACACCAGTCTAATAAAACGTATTATCATTCACATTAGCAACAGACAATCCTCCATCTTTGTGTCCCTTAAATGTTGCCTCTCTATTTTTCTCATTTCCCTTCCTTTCACCATTCCCTACTTTCTGCCCTCCTACCACACTGTCTCCAGTATCTGCAATGCTCTCCATACTTTCAGTTTCTGCCATAGACTATAGACATTAGGTATATTGTGTTCTCCCTCCCTCCCTCCCTCTCTCTCTCTCTCTCTCTTTCTTTCTTTCTTTCTTTCTTTCTTTTTCTTTTTAATCACCCGATGAAAACCACAAATACAAATGTGGATGAACATACAATGTCTCTCACAGTCTGGCTTGCTTCGGTCACCAGTAAATCTTCCATATTTGTCCACTTTCTATCAAATGCTAGGGTCTTGTTTTTTATGGCTGAGTAGTATTCCGTAGAGTATATGTGCCACACTTTTTCAATACACTGTTCATGGACATTTGGGTTGGTTCCAGGTCTTAGCAATTGTGAATAATGACACAAAAAACATGGATGCACAAGCACTTTGCTGACTGAGCGTTTGCTTATCCTTTGAGTAAATACCCAGGAGTAGAATTGCTGGATCACATGGTAGTTCTATTTAAATGTCTTTGAGGAACCTCTAAATTGTTCTCCACAGTGTCTGTACTAATTTACATTCCCACCAACAGTGTAGGACAGTTCCCTTTACACCACAGCCTCACCATCACTTATCTTTGTTATTTTTTAAATCTTAACCACTCTGACTGGGGTTAGGTTGTATCTCACTGGAGTTTTGATTTGTATCTCCCTTATGATAAGGGATGTTGAACATTTTTTCATACGCTTTTTGGCTGTTCATATGTTTTCCTTTAAGAGATATCTGTTCAGCTCATTTGCTCATATTTTAATTGGGTTGGTCAATTTTTTACTTGGTAAGCTGCTTGAGTTCCCTGTATATTTTGGTAATCAACTATGCCCCTTGTCTGAGGCATAGTTTGCAAATATATTCTCCCATTCTGAGGTTTGCTGGTTCTTTCCAACTATTGTCTATTTGCTGAGCAGAGGCTTTTTAACCTGATGTAATACCACTTGTCTATTTTTGGGATTATTGCCTATGCTTTAGGGTCTTCTTTAAGAAGTTTTTGCCTGCTCTAATGTCTCCAAGAATTTCCTGTGCATTATCCACCTGTAGTTTAGTAATTTGAGATCTTAGGTTCAGTTGTTTGATTCGTTTTGAGTTGATTTTTGTAAATAGTGAGAGATAGGGGTCCAGCTTTGTCTTTCTTCAGTGGATACCTAGTTTTTCCAGCACCACTTGCTAAAGAGATTTCTTTTCCTCACTGGGTTGTCTCACACCCTTTATCAAAAATCAGTTGGCTGTATGTTCTGGGTTTATTTCTGGAGTCTCTATTCTGTTCTCTTTTCCCAGATGCCTGTTTTTGTGCCAATACCATGCTGTTTTGATTATTACAGCTTTGTAATATATTTTGGGTTCAGGGAGTGAGATGTCTCGTATTCTACTTTTCTTGCCCAGTATTGCTTTGGCAATATGGGGTCTTTAATGATTCCAGATGAATTCTGTGATTGTTTATTCTAAATCTGTGAAGAATATCTCAGGTAATTTGATTGAAGTTGCATTAAATTTGTAGATTAATTTGGGTAGAATTGACATTTTGATTAAATTAATTCTTCCAATCCAGGAACATAGGATATCTTTCCACTTTTTTGTGTCATCTTCAATTTCTTTTTCTGGTTTTTCATTGTTTTCCTTGTAGAGGTCTTTGACTTTGGTTAGGCTTATTTCTGAATACTTTACTTCTTTTGTGGCTATAGTAAATGGAATTGCTTTTTAAAATCCTCTATCAGTCTGTTTACTGTTGGTGTGTAGAAATGCTATTGATTTTTGTATGTCAATTTTGTATCCTGCCATTTTACTGTATTTGTTTATTGCTTCTAGGAGTTTTTCTGTGGATTCTTTTGATTTTCAATGTATAAAATAATATCATCTGCAAGCAGAAATAGTTTAACTTCTTTCTCTATTTGAATGCCTTTTATTTCACTCTCTTGTCTGACTGCATTACTTAGGACTTCAAGTATCTATTGAAAAAGAATGAAAAAAGTGGGGATCCTTGTCTTGTTCCAGGCTTTAGTGGATAGTCTTTCAACTTTTTCTTATTGAGGATTATTTTAGCTATGAGTTTTCATATATGGCTTTTATTGTGTTGAGAAATGTCCCTTCTATGCTGATTTGGCTGAGTCTTAATCAAAAAGTGATGTAGTATTTTATCAAATGATTTTCTGAGTCAGTTGATATGGTCATATGGTTTCATCTTTTTTCCTGTTAATATCCTATATTACATCTATGGTTTTGAATATATTGAACCATCCTTACATCCCTGGGATGAAGCCTACCTGGTCATGGTGTATACAGTCTTTTTAATGTGTCATTGGATACTATTTGCTAGTATCTTGTTGAAAATTTTTACATCTTATATTAATCAAAGAGATTGGTCTGTAGTTTTCTTTTTTGTTAAGTTCCTTGGGGATGAGAGTGATGGAGGCTTCGTAAAATGAATTTTGGAGGATTACTTCCTTTTGGACCTTTAAATAGTTTGAGTAGAGTCGGAGTTAACTCTTCTTTAAAAGTGTTTTAGAATTTAGGAATGAAACCATTGGAACCTGAACTTTTCTTTCTTGGGATGTTTTTTATCACTGATTCAGTTTCATCGCTTGTTATTGGTTTATTTAGGCTTTCTATGTCTTCCTGATTCAGACTTGATAGCTTACATGTATCCAGAAATGTGTAAATCTTATCTAGGTTTTCTTGCTTGTTGACATATAGTTGCTCATAATATTCTCTAATGATCTTTTTAATTTCTGTTACATCTGTTGTAATATTGCCTGTTTCACTGCAAAATTGATTTATCTGGTTCCTTTCTCTCTTCTTAATTAGTCTAACTAACAGTGTATCAGTTTTATTTATTTTCTCAAAGAACTGGCTTTTGGTTTTATTTATTTTCTGTATAGTTCATTTATTCTCTGGTTCATTTATTTCCACTCAACTCTTTTCTCCTGGCCTTTTGTTGTTATTGTTGTTGTTTTTCCAGTTCCATGAGGTGTGTTGTCAGGTTGTCTATTTGCCACCTTTCCATCTTTTTCTTTTGCTAAATTGATATGAACTTCCCTCTTCTGACTGCTTTTGCTGTGACGACACATAGATTATGGAAACTTATGCACTCATTATCACTGGTTTCAATGATTCTTTTGATTTCAGTCTTAATTTATTCAGGAGCAGATTGTTTAGTTTCCAAATGTTTGTGTATTTCTGAGAGACTTTTCTGAAATTATTTTCAAGTTTAATTCCATCATGGTCAGAGAAGATGATGCTGGATATAGTTTCTGTGCCTTTGAGTTTGTGAAGGCTTGTTTTGTGCCCTATCATGTGGCCAATCTTTGTAAAGTTTCCATGTGGCAACCTTTGTAAAGGTTCCATTTTCTTGAGAAAAATGTGTGATTGTTGGGTAAAGATCTGTAGATGTCTGTCAAGTCCATTTCATTTATGGTGTCATTTAGATCCCATATCTCTTTGGTTATTTTTTGTATGGATGATCTGTCCAAAAGAGATAGTGGGGTGTTGAGATTCCCAATGATTAGTGTATTACAGTCTATCTCTTCCTTTAGATTGAACAGTCTGTCTTTTCTGGATTTGGGTGTCCCAAGTTGGGTGCACAGATATTCGTAAGTGTTACATCTTCTTGGTAAATTAGCCTTTTTAGACTATATAATGTCCTCCTTTGTGTCTTCTTATAGCTTTTATCTTAAAGCTTATTTTGTCTGCTATCAGTATCATGACTCCAGTCTTTTTTTTGATTTCCATTTGCATGGAATACTTTTTCCAGACCTTCACTTTTAGTCTATGTACGTCTTTATCCATAGGGTGTGTTTCTCATAGGCAAGAAATAGAGGGTTTCTGTTTTTATGTCCATTAACATTCAGCATTATTATCAATATTTGTGAGTTTGTCCCTACCAATTTGTTAGCCATTTTCTTGGTTATTTTTAGTTCTCTTATTTCTTTCTGTCCCTCTTTAGTTTTCCTGATATAGTGCTCCCCTCTGTAGTTCTTTAAGAGCTGGTTTAGTATTGGTTAATTCTTTCAGTTTTTGTTTGTGAATGATTTTATTTGTTCTTTCAATTTGAAGGATAATCTTGCTGCATGTAATATTCTTGGTTGAAATTGTTTTTCTTTTAGTTTTTTGAATATGTCTTCCCATTCTGTTCTTGCCTGCATTATTTCAGTTGAGAGTTCTGATGTTTGCCTGATATGGTAGCCTTTGTAAGTGACTTGATGATGTTTCTCTATTTCCATTATAAGGATCTTATTTTTGTCTGTGACATTTACCATTCTGGCTATGATATGCTGCGTAGAGGATCTTCTCATGTTGATTCTATTTGGGGGCCTTTGTATTTCTTGGGTCTGGAGTTTGAATGCTTCTCTAGGTTTGGGAAATTTTCTGCAAGTATTTCATGAAATAAATCATCTATGCCCTTGTCTGACTTTTCACCTTCTGGAATACCTATTATTCGAATATTTGGACATTTCTTAGTGTCTAATATTTTCCATATGTTGGCCTCATTTTAAAAAATTATTATTATTTTTTTGTGATTTTATCTAAGTCAAAGGCCTTGTCTTCCAGTTCAGAGATTCTGTCTTCTTCCTGGTCCGGTCTAGTATTAATACTTTCGAGGGAGGTTTTGATTTCTTGTATTACTGTCTTCATCTCTAGAAGTTCTGACTGATTTTTTAAATGGTGTCTATCTCCTCCTTCAAATCCTGGAAAGATTTTCTCAAATCTGTCACCATAAATATCCTGATCTCTATTTCTGACATTGCTGTTCATGGTTGAAGAAGAGTTGCTCTGATTTGCCATTGAGAGAGAGGTATTTCCTTGTTTTCACACACTTTTGTGCCTCTGTGCTGATTTCTAGTCATATGATGGGTTATATACTCTTTCCTGCTTTTCTGGTGACAATTCTATTGTGTCGGGGGGAGGAAGAGCTGTACTTCTCAGACACATTCTCGGTAGAAGATCCTATTTTCAAGTAAGAGGATGCTTATTGCATCAATTGTGGGTTGTGGGGATTGGAAAGTACTATGCATCCTTCTTTAGGGAATTAGATACCTTGGTATAATCATAGGATGATATACTATGGAACACTTAGAAGAAACTAGCTAGATTTTATATTTAGAAACGTGAATAGATATCAAAATTAGTGGAATGAACAAATAGTAAAAGTAGTATATAAAACATAAGAGGAAACTTGTTCAGATCACTGATGAAACCATCAGTATGGGCAGATTTTGTTTTGTATATTGCTGTATCTCAAGTGCCTAAATTGGTGGCTGGGGGAGGGTAGGTGTTCTGTAAGTAAAATGGAAATGAAGAAATGAATATATAAATTAACAATGCTCATGTTGGCCCTGTAGCCCAGTGTTTTAAGGGCCAGATACCACATGTCCAACTGTGGCTTGGGATTGCATTAAGACTATGCTCCTGTTTTCTCCCTCTCTTTCTATTTTTGTTTTCTCTCTGTGAGTGCTTGTGACTAGCAATAAAGAAAAATGTGAAGGGAAAGAGAAAAAAATGATCAAATCAGTTCTACGTACCTGGGATCCAATCAAAACTAGTGCCTATACACCAATATCTCATTTTATAATTAAACACACACACACACACACACACACACACACACACACATAGTGCCCAGTTGGAGATACTTAGGTGATCAACCACATTCTCTGCTATAATCTATTTGGGATGATTGAGTGAAAATAATTGTGTCAAATGTGATAAATTTTACAAGATAGGACTTTGTAGAGTCGAATGGAAGCACAGAGAAGGAATGATTAACCACATACTCATTTACTCATCTACTCGTTCATTTATTTAATTAGTAGTCCAGGCAACAGTTGAAGTAACTTGACTAGGATGATAGTAGATGTGAAGAAAGGTGATGAATTAAAAATCTATTAAGGGGCTGACCCTGTAGTGCAGTGATTAAGCACTGTGCATTGGGAGCTGGATAACATATGGCCAACTTTGTTTCAAATCTCTTCTCCACCAGCTTGAAAGATATATTGGGCATGTGTTTGTCTATATGGGAAGTAGAATACGAAGAGAAAACCTTAAAATCAGAGCTAGACTGTTTTGTTAAGTGGATAATAACATTGTGTTTGCAAATGAAAATATTCATATTTTGTGAAAATACATATATTGGGTTGTTGGAAAAGTCATGACATATTTTTCTATGCAAAAGTGCTTCATGGCTTTTCTGACAACCTAGTAGTGTGTACAAAATGCCATGTCTGTGATTTCTTTTAAATGCTTCAACAAAGAAAAGATGTAGACGAAGCACATTCTTCATAATTTTTGAATCCATATATAGTTATAAAGGGATTCATTGTCATCTCCTCTCTGACTTTGTATATATTAAAAACTTTTCATACCTAAAAAAAAAAGCAAACAGAGAGAAAAGTAAGCTCACCCACCTATTAAGAGACATATGATGGGAACCAGCAGTTAGCGTAATGGCTATGTCGCTGGACTCCCACGTAGTCGACCGCGGTTCGCGTCCCGGACCCAGTGGCTCAAAACTCACACCGGGCGCGTGTGCATGTGTGCCCAAGATCCCGAGAGGAGAATGGAGGAGAAGGGATTGCGACGTGACCATCTCCACTGGGGGGTGATTTCTCACTTTCTGTCTCTATGTCTCTCTCTGTCTGTCTGGCGAGCACACGCACCCTATAGCAAAAACCTCCCCCCCACAAAAAAAAAAGAGACAAATGACAAGAAAACTTCACAGTGCAAACTGAGTCCCATAGATCGTTTATACATACTGCTAGACTGTTGGGAAAAAGTCAAAGTCATGACTTACCTAGGGTTCCATGTCCTCATAAATTATTAATAATTAATGAAAGCAAAATGTAGGCTCTTTAGACAAAGAAGGATTAGGAGAGTTTTCTATTAACAGACCATTATGAGATACAAAAAATGACTATAGTATATATTCTGATTAAAAAAAGTTAAATTTAAGGAAAAAGAAAAGCAATTAGTAAATTCTTCGTAAATTTAAGTAAACATCACCTGTTAAATAATAATGACTATCTTGGGTGGGTGGTTTACAAAATGAGTTGTAACCATACTATAATAGGAAAATGAAAATCCTTAACATTTAGCATATGGGCTAGTCATTTTTCTAGGCCATTTCCATGTAGTGACACATTTGAATCTCATAATTCCCAAACAATGATTAATTTTAACTTTTTTTCCAGATATGGTTATGGATGCAGAGAGATGATCAGTACTCTTCTCATTACGTGTTAATAACAGGTAGAACCAGGATATGAATTCAGGCAGTCTATCTTCAGAGCTGCTCTCTTGACCACCACACTATACTGAAGCATGGTATTTTTAGGTCTTTGTATTGTTCTGAAAACATGTAGAGATGGTAGTTGAAGATAGACAATGTAAAGTCATCATATATTTACAGCTAAGTGCATTACTAAAGGAGTAGATATGAATAGAATATAGGATATCCAAATGATTAAAAGCATGAAAATGGAATAAAGAAAGAAAGATCAAGCTATACACATTGAAATATTCACTTTGCAAGCTAAGTGACGTATGCGATTGAATGTATAAAAGAAATTGAAATGAAAAAGAAAAAGAAGAAAAAATAAAGGATAGAAAGCATTGAATAAAAGAGTAGAACAGAATCCAACCTTTTTATATGTGTGTGCGTGTATATGTATATATATATATATATATATATACATATACACGCACACACATATATATATAATCGGTATTTATGTCTACATATATCTATTTAGACTAATTTGTATATAAAATATAGAGATAAGCAGACTGGACAGGGGGATAAAATTTAACTTTATGCTGTTAACGTTAACAGAAGATGTGTCTTAAACATAAAGCCTCAAATCTTGAGTGTAAAAGGAAGAGGAAAGCTGATCATGTTTGATGAAATAGATTTTTAAGGCATTAGCATTATTAAGGATAAAGAATATAAAACGATTTCACCTGGAAGACGTGAACTTGTATTAACTAATAATATTGGCTCAAAATATATGAGGCAGAAATTGGTAAAATTACAGATGGACAAATCCATATTTTAATATCTTTCTCAGAAATATAAAGCAAAACACTTAACAGATAGAGAAGACAAAAGCAACAGGGGAGTAATATAGCAAGTATATTTGGAACCATGTACATAAAAACCACATGTTAAGCTTCTCATACTTATTACATACTTCCCATACTTATTACAGGTTGTATATCCCTTATTTGAAATGCTTGAAATGAGAAAGGTTTTGGATTTTATATTTTTTTCTGATTTTGGAGTATTGTGTATACCAAGTGTGATGTCTTGGTAATGGAACTGAAATCTAAACACAAAATTTATTTGTATTTCACACCTACTTTATGCACATAACCAAAAAATAATTTTATAAAGTATTTTAAATACTTTTGTGCATGAATCAAAGTTTGTGTACATTGAGCCATCTGGAAGCAGAAGTGTCACTATCTCAGCAACTCTTGTGGAAAGTCTGTGATTGGCATCATCAAAAAAAAGGGGCTGGGTCATCTTTTTTTTTTTTTCTTTTAACGATGCTAAATAAGCTATCAGTTATGCACCTATGTTTTGTTTGTGACCTGTTGCATGAGATAAGATGTGGAATTTTGCACTTACGGTATTGGATCAGTGTTCAAAAATTTTCAGATTTTTGAACATTTTCGATTATGGTGTTTTGGATTAAGGATATGTAACATGTACTTAATAAAATTCACCAATTATTAATCACATATGCTCCCACACAAACCCGCAAGTATTGCAAAAAATCAATATTAAACAGACCATGCTTTTGTCAATAAGGTTTTATTGCGATAAAAAAAGGTAACCTAACAATCACAACGTTGGGAAGTTAAAAAGACCTCCAAATAATTTATTGGTCAATAGGAAGCTACAAAATACTTATAAATTAATGAAAAATAAGAGCACTGCTTATTAAATTTTGTGGAATGCAACTAAAGCAATAGTACTTGAAAGGAATTTATAGCCTTAGAAAATATAGTCTAAACGTTTTTTTTTTTTTTTTTTTTTTTTTTTTTTGCTATATGGTTAGTGTGCTTGCCAAAGGGACACAGAGACAGAAAGTGAGAAATCACCCCCTGGGGGGATGGTCTTGCAGCAATCCCTTCTCCAGCATTCTTCTCTTGGTTGGGATTTTGGGTATGCATACACACACGCCCAGCATGAGTTTTAAGCCACGGGATCTGGGACTCCAACTGAGGTTGATTACGTGTAAGTCCAGCGACATAACCATTATGCCTTCTGCTCATCCCTGAAAGGTCATTTTAAAAATGAGTAATTTAAAGTTGATCAGATTGTTTTGTTGTCGAGGTTAGTGAAATAAGAGTATAGTCAAAGAAGCAGCAAGAGAATAATAAGGGTAAATTAACAATTAATGCAATAAAAAATGAAGAAGAAATAATAGAAAGGTTCAACCAAACTAAAAGAGATTTTTTTGAAAGACTATGAGACATATCTCTGAAAATCTTAAGAGAAGAAGAGAGAAGGTAATTTTACAATTGGAAATAATTATAATTAAGGGAGAACTTTTAGAAGTAGAGACTTTTTATGAAGAATTTCACAGTCATGCTTTTAAAACTCAAGTGAAATGCATAATTTTTCTATGAAACTATAAATTATCAATAGCTTAGCTTATAGATATTGAATCAGCAGTAAAAAATACTAAAATTTATAAACTATCAGTATCACATAAATGTATGGTATTGTATTTTTAGTTAAGTTTCACAAATTCTTTGGTAAAGTTCAATTTTGTCTTAAACAAAAAGAGAAAAGCTTCCCAACATAACTAAGTAGGTGTTCCCTACCTTCCCACCTAGGAAAACAAACAGTTTAACACTAGAAAACTTATTACTGTAATTCACCACCTTAACAGATTACAGGAAAAGAAGAATATATCATCTGAATAGATGTGAAAAAAACATTAGAAAAATCCAACACTATTCATGAAACAATTCTTGGCAAACAATGAATAGAAGGGAACTTCCTTATCTTGCAGCAAGAATTATAGCTGGCAGTGAAGCAGCAGAGGCATTCCAAATAAAGTTAGAAAGAAGATAATGGTGCCTTCCTGCACTGCTCCTATTTGGCATTGTTTTAGAAATCTGAACTAAGACAAACCAATACAAAACAACACTGAAAAACCATTAGAATTAATTTAGACAGTTGCCTTGTTTCAAAGTCACTTTACAAAAATCAATAGGTGCTGAATATTGGAAATAATAGCTTTGAAATATGATTTTCCACAATCCATTCACAGTAACAACAAACCATAAGATATCTAGAAGTAAGTCTGGTAGGAGATGTGCAAGACTTTCATGGAAGAAATTTCAAAACTTAAAGGTGGGCAATGACTGAAATAAGAGATTTTCCATGAACATAATGTTAAGACCTAGTATCTTGGTGATGTCAAATTAACATGCAAATCAAGAGCAATTTCACAAAAAAATCCCAGTAGGATTTTGTGTGTAAGTGTGAAAATAAACTTTTTTAAGTGCCAGGTTGTGTGTGCATTCACTAGGGAGACACAGAAAGAGAGAAAGAAGAGAGGGAGAAAGCAGTCCCAATGGGGCATGGTCACAGCACTCTCTCTGCTCCTTCATTTCTCCACCCTGCCAAGATTTTGCGCATGCATGCACATACACCATGTGTTTTTTTTTCTTTTTTCTTTTTTTAAAATTTTTTATTATCATCATATTCTTCTTTATATTACATTGAATTACATATAACTTTACAGTGAATTACATTGCTTTTTCAAAAGGGAATGCCATGCATGTCAGTCAGTACAGAGACATAAATCTCCCTGCTTCAACATTCAATATCTTTTCTATGTTTTCCCTGATCATTATTATTATTATTCTAATTATTTTTTAAAACATCAATTGCTATTTCTCATTTTGCTTGTAATGCTGGGGAACCTCTGGGGGACATTGGAGTAGGCAAAGACTTCTTAAATAAGACTCCCAAAGCACAGGCAATAATCCCTAAAATTGACAAGTGGGACTATATTAGACTAAGAAGTTTCTGCACAGCAAAGGACACAGTAACAAGTGTGAACTGACAACCCTCAGAATGGGAAAACCATGTGTGTTTTTCAAGCCTCCTGGGTCAGGAATTGAACCATGTGAGGCCATTTGGGATCTGGATCCCTGAATCACGAGGTTACAGGACTGGCCTAAAAAAAAATCTTCAGATTCATACAACGCAATAAGAAAGTTTGGGGGAGGGAACCAGCAGTTAGCGTAATGGCTATGTCGCTGGACTCCCACATAGCTGACCGCGGTTTGCGTCCTGGACCCGGTGGCTTAAAACTCACGCCGGGCGCGTGTGCATGCGTGCCCAAGATCCTGAGAGGAGAATGGAGGAGAAGGGATTCCAGCGTGACCATCCCCCCTGGGGGGTGATTTCTCGCTTTCTGTCTCTCTGTCTCTCTCTGTCTGTCTGGCGAGCGCACACGCCCTATAGCGAAAACCTCTCAAAAAAAAAAAAAAAAAAAAACATTTGGGGAAAAAAAAAGGAGATGGTACTGGTTTTATTAGACTTCAAGATTTCTCATTTAGTGTTAGCAAAAACAGAATATGCTACTTGCATAGTTGCAGACATACTAACTGACAAAGAACAATGGAGATCCAAGCATATATGAGAACTTTGTGTACGAGAGAAGGGCATTCAAAATTAGAAACAGCAAGACTATTTAATAAGCAGTACAGACAACTGATTTCTCCTGGAGAAAGAAAATAAAATAAGATCCTTGTTTTGCACTGCTCACAGAATACATTCTACATGGGTTAAAGTACTGCCTTTCAAAGCAAAAGTCTAACACTTTTAGAAGAAAATATAGGAAAAAAAATATCTGTTTGACCTTGAGGGCAGTGAAAGTTTTCTTTAAAAAGACCCAGAAAGCACAAACCCTAAAGGGAATGTTTGATATTTGACTACATTCAAAGTAAAATATTCTGTTTGATCAGGGACATAGCATAGATTGGGAGAAGATTTTTGCAAATCACATACTGGCAAATGATTACTATCCAGAATATACAGCAACAACTACAGATCACAAGAAAAAGACACATAATCTAATGATAGAACAGGCAAAGGAATAGGGTACTCTATAGAGGACGAAAATTTAAGAGCCAATAAGCACATGACATGACGTTTAACCACAGGAGATGCAATAAGCACATGACATGATTTTTAACAACAGGAGATGCAAATTAACAAGGAGATACGGTTTTCTACCCCTCGATTAGCAAAATTTCAAAATGCAAATTTTGGTGAGGAGGTGGAAAGCAGGGACTGTGCTGGGAGGATATAGATTGGTGTAGCTCCTGAGGAGACATGGATAATAGTTAATAAAACTGAAGGACAAATATAACATGAAGTGGACATTGTCTGAATAATTGATGTGAGAGCCAGTAGTTCATAGCTGTGGTTAATTCTAGAACTGGAGGGAAGGGAATAGAATAAGAGAGAACATTGCCTTGGGGAATTGTAAGTTTTTACACATTTAAAAAAACATCTGGGGCCAGGAGGTGGTATGGTGGTTAAGGTACTGGATTCCCATACTGCTGCCCGTGGTTCAGGTCCTGGACCTGGCAGCTTGAGGATCACACTGGACATGAGCTTGCATGCCCAAAATCGTGAGAGGAGAATAGAGAAGAGATTGCAGCATGGCCATCCCCCCAGCTGGTGATTTCTCATTTTCCCTATCTCTCTCTCTCGTGAGCACACACATCCTATGACAAAACTATTTATTTAAAAAAAGTAAAACAAGTGTAGAAAAAAATCAACATTTAAAACATCTGTTAGAGGTATAAAGATAATGTTATAACCATCTCTGTACTTTTCTATATGATTGGAGCATTTTATAATTTTTTTCAGGAAAGAGTCGAATGGAGAAGCTTGAGGAATGAAACAATGGAAGTTTTAAGGACAAGAATAAGTGGCTATTCCTGGAATCCATTCTGCTCAGAAATCTTTATCTATAATGCTCACTTCTTTGCTTCATGTTTTTCCTCAAATATCACCTTTTCAGTGAGGCTTTCCCTGCACTCCAACATTTCTTAATTCCTTCCTTGATTTATTTTTATGTTGAGAATTTATTGAACATATTGTTTGTGTTGTTTATCTTGGTTATTATCTGTCTTTTCTACTAGAATATAACAGAGTAGGCGTTTTTATCTGTTTGGTTCCTCTGTATCCTCAGTGCCTAGAAACAACCCTGGCACAGAGTAGCTTCTCAATAAATATTTGTCCAATGAATGAACGACTAAATGAATTCTGTAGTTCTGACCCTGGGCAGCAGAGAGATGCCAACTTCGTTAAAAGATACAGGAGACATGACTGGCGCTGTTTGAATGGGACGATGCTGGTGAGGGAAGAAGATGGCATAAGGGAGTGAGGTCAGCAGGCAGCTGGGAATCAGGGAATAAAAGGGACGGATGGATCAAACCAAATTGAAACTGCATTAAACTCAACCATGATTTACAAGTAGCTATTCTTAACTGTCAGTCTTGAAGAAATTTCAGTAGGCATAAAACAGCCTCGTAAGGAAATTCTCTATATTTATTCTCTTTTGCTTTAAAAATAAAAATCAAAACAAAACCCAAACTGCAATTCAGTCTACTACAAAAGAGGTACTCTATCTCAGAGAGGGATTAAATGCTACTGTTTTATCTATGGGCTGTGACAGGATTAAAGAACTTTTTCTGGTTCCCAAACATTGGATCTGACTCATCTGTTCTATATTGTTTAGTGTAGGAGAAAGAAAGATTAGCTGTTAGAGTTAAAAATAATAACAACCATGCAGAATGAATCTTCATTGAAGACTCTGATGTTGAAAGAGATTTAAGAAATAACCAATACATATCTTTTTCTCTGTGTTAGGCTTTTGCTAAGTCTTTCAAGCTTGGGGATTTACTTGCTGTGGAGCAGAATGAACAAAAGCTTCTTCAGATTAGTCTAGGCCAGCATCTCCAACTTGAGCATATATATGGCTTAATGTGAACTTGTTAAACTGCAGATTTTAGGGCCCTACCTTGGAGTGATGATTCAGAACTTTTGGTGTAGCTAGAGATCCAAGAATCTGAATTTTAAACAATGACATCCCTCCATCCCAAGGTGATTTTAATGCAAAAAGAACGTGGGACAACACTTGGAGAAAAAGTGGTGTAGATGAGTCCTTTATTCAATTATTTTACTTGTTTCGTTTATCAGTTATATGCATGAATATATTGTGTGGGTGGTAAAAATAAGGTAAGTAATACTTATGTGCCAGTGTTAGCAGTTTGAAAGCTGTAGAGAATTGTATCTACAGTGGAGAAAAAGGCACACAAAGAAACAAAAGATGTGCTCCCACAAGAAGCTGAAAATCTATGAAACAGACCTTTGAATTAACTGGCAAGAAGATAAAGAAATTACACGTTAGTTTCCTTTTGCAGTGTTAATAAATTACCACAGATTTAATGGCTTAATACAACACAAATTTATTCTCTTACTATTGCAGAGATTAGAGATCTAAAATGAGTTTTACAGAGCTAAAATGAAGTGTCTGCAGGGCATTCCTTCTGAAGGGGCTGTAGGAGGATCCAGTTCCGAGCCTTCCAATGTCCACAGTATGACTCAGCCTCATGACTCCTGGCCCCTTTCTGTGTCTCTGTATCTCCACATTTCTCTCTGCTTCTGTCATCCTGGTGCCTCCTCTTTTATCTCAAAACTCCCCCTGCTTTCTTCTTATAATGACATTTGTGATTTTTACATTAGAGCCCACCTGAGTAATCCAGGCAATCCAGGATCATTTCTCCAACTGGAGATTCTTAACGTCATCTCATCTGCAAAGTTCCTCTTGCCATAGAAGATAACATGCACAGGTTCAGGGAGTAGGGTGTAATTGGCTTTGGGGACCATCACTTGGCCTACTATATATATATAAAATTTTGGGGGAAAATGTGACCATAGCAGTGTGAATATGCCAAAGTCCTGCCCTTTCCATTTTTTTTTTTTTTTTTTTTTTGAGAGGTTTTTGCTATAGGGTGCATGCGCTCGCCAGACAGAGTGACAGAAAGAGAGAAATCACCTCCTGGGGGGATCGCCACGCTGCAAACCCTTCTCCTCTGTTCTCCTCTCGGGATCTTGGGCATGCATGCACACGTGCCCGGCATGAGTTTTAAGCCACTGGGTCCGGGACGCGAACCTCCGTCGACTACATGGGAGTCCAGTGACATAGCCATTATGCTAACTGCTGGTCCCAGTCCTGCCCTTTCCTTGAAGTTCCCGTAAGTAACTTAAACATGTAAATGTCACAATGAACTGGTAAATATTGTGCTTAGTAAATAAGTGTGAAGTGATTTACAAAAGGAGACTGTACAGTTTGCCACAGTGCTAATTTCCTTGCCTGCAGCAAAATGCAGTTGGAAGATGTAATCAATCTATTATAGCAGCATTTTAGTACTAGAGTGGACAAGGACCTTCAAAGTTTATTGCCATTTTATGGGAGTCTGCAACATATTGTCAGTCCTTATTGGGTGCAAGACACTGTATTAGACACAGTAAGGATTGAAAAGAAAAATGGAAAGATGGGCTCAATGTGTAAAGAACTTAAAGTCCTATAGAGAGATGAGATAAAGACATCTTAAAGATAGAGTTTATAAACCTACAGGATTAGGGCCGCTGGGGTCCAAAAGAAACCCCATACATAGTATGCAGCAAACCTGCCTCAGAAGTCTCAGCCTTTTTCTTATGAATTCTTAATACTATTTTATGAAGAGGTAGGGAGGAAAGCAGAGGCAGGGTTAGGTCATTGGAGCAATGTTATCAGTGGCAGTACTCCGATTCAGTACTCCCTATTCTCTGATAGGGTGTATGTGCACACCAGAGAGAGAGAGAGGGGGAAAGTGAGAAATATACCCCAGCAAAATGGCCGTTCCGCAGTCCCCTTTCCTTCAGTCTTGTGTTGGGATTCTGGGCACCTATGCACACACGGGTGGTGTGATTCTCAAGCTGCCGGGTCCAGGTTTCCTACTGAGCAGTCAGCCATGTGGGATCTAGCCACCTCAACCTCCTCACCACCTGCTGGCCCAGAACAGTATCCGATAAGGTGTAAAATTTAGTATGAGGCTAGTTTTGGACTTTACTAAAGATGTTTAAGTAATCGTCCTCAATGTAAAATTTAGTATAAGGCTAGTTTTAGACCTTGCTAAAGATGTTTAAGTGATCATCCTCAAAATATCTAAGAATTGGTAACATGGGTTGCAAAGTAAGACTCACTGAAGCTCCAAACTGTCTTCCTGCAGTGTGTTTTTTGTTAGGATGATAGCTTTGAGCTAGTTGGGTTTTGATATCATCTTGTACCACATTCTTTTTTTTTTTAATTACAATTTTTTTGACATTCAATCACTGTATTTAATTATAGAATACAAAAATGAATTTCCCCAGCATGAATACACTGTGTATTAATCCGAAGATATTACCATACCCATTATTATCAAAAATAATTTCTTATTTTTGGGTCCCTTAAATGTTTTGCTTTTTTCTTTTCCCCTTGATTCCCTCCCTCTCACCCTCCCCCATGTACTTCATTCTTAGCAGCAAGATTGTATTCCCTATTCATCCCCACTTCTAAATTCTCCCATCAGAATGAATCCTTTGTGGTAATGAGGACTGCCTTTTACAGGCAGTTCTCACTATAAAAGCTACAGGATAAAATTTTCAAATACGCTTTTCACTCACTGGCCTCTTTGTCTCAATATGTCTTCAATTCTATTGCCTTAATAATCTCCCTTTGTCATTTTCTATCATGTTACTCTGCTTCAGACCCTGAAGTGGCTCTCAGTTACTCAGAATAATATATCCAGACTCTTTGCTTGAGATGTGATGGCCTTTCCCAAGTTTCTGACTCCACTGCCTGCTCCAACCAGGTCAGATCCTTCCCCAAGCCCCTACCAGACCCCACCTCACGATTATTGACTCCACTCTGCATCTGGGCCTCAGTTCTGTTTCTTCAGAGTTTGTGTGTATTTATTTCCCTTTGGTTAGGAAGCAAAAATGTTATCTTCTGAATTTTAAATAAGACTAATACTCCTGGGCTTTTAGTTTCTTGTTTACAACATCCTTTTCTCTTTGTATCAATATATTTGTTTTCTACTTAGTGCCAAAAGCACTGCTCCTTTCTCCCTGCCTTGTTCTGTTTTACTGATTTGCTGCAAGAAACCCCAAATCAAATCATATTCACAGAGGTGAATTAATTCAGCTTTATTGGCTGAGAATTTAGTGACAACACAACATTGTTTTGCAATTATTAAACAAAAGAGACTAGTTTTTCACTTAGGCAAAAGGAAAAGTATATTTGCTGTTACAGTGATGTTTTAAAGCTGTGAAATAATTATTGTCTTCCAAAGTTCCTAATGTACTCGTGCAGCATAAAATTTTCTGAGAGAATAACTTTGGCAAGCCTAAAGGTTTATTTGACTTAAAGTACCACATTGCAAATGTCAAGTTAGAGAAGTGTTGTTCAAGTCCCTAACAGGTGTACTACTATTGCAATTTTTTTCCTTTTTCTTGGCAATGTGGTGTCACTATACATTGTTTCACATAATTATGTAGCAACTACCACAATTCTTTTTTTTTTTTTAAGAGACATTTTTGCTATAAGGAGAGTGCTCGCCAGAGAGAGAGAGAGAGGGAGACAGAGACAGAAAGTGAGAAAGTACCAACACCCCAGGAGAATGGCCACACCGTAGTCCTCTTCTCCACTCTTCTCTTGGGATTTTGGGGAAGTATGTACATGCACCCAGTGTTAGTTTCAAGCTGCTGGGTCCAGGACTTGAACCATGATTGGCCATGTGAGAGTCCAGCCATGTAACCATTGTACCATCTTCTGGTCCTAGCACCACAATTCATTTGGTGAATTGTAACACAACAAATAATTAAAACAGTCTACAAGAAAGGCTTAGACAGATTTAGTTTCACCCGTCCTTTTAAAACCATTCAATGACTATAGAAAACCTTCTTTTCAAATTCTTCACCAATAAAGTAAAAATAGATTGCTAACTCTACACCTATTATGAGGTATTTTGTGAAGATAAATTTTAAAAATCTGTGAAGTATTTTAAATTACTGAAAGAAAGTCTCCAAAACATATGGATTTCGTAATATTTATGACAGCTACATGTTTCCTTGCCTTATTTGTATTGCATTACAATTACATATGTATTTTTACTTTTCTTTCAAAATCTTTTATACAATGAAAGGAAGGGTTTTGTATATAAGACTTTGAATCACTCATCTTCCACGTTGCTCTGTCCCTGTTCTGTGAGATCAACATCTCTATGGAGAGGACTTCTTTGGAGAGGTAATGGAAATTAGATGCATTTGGTTACTGTATTTGTTTATTTTATTTTATTATTATTATTTTTTAAGTTTTGCCATAGGGCATGTGCAGTCACCAGAGAGAATCACATAGACAGAAGGAATGTGAGAACTCATCCTCTTGAGGGATGGCCACCCCACACTCCCTTCTCCTCCATTCTCCTCTCAGTATTTTGGGTATGTGCACACACATACACCTGACCTGGTTTTCAAGCCACTGGATCCTGGTCTCAAATCACAGTCAACTCTGTGGGAATACTGTGCCCTAACCACCAAGTCACTGCTGGATCCTGGTTACTGCATATTATAGTTCCCTATTATTGTATCTGCCTGTTGGACTGCAAGCTCCTTGAAAGAACAGCCCTCTCTTTTGACTGCCTTTGAACACTCAGCACCCTGAACAATGGTCTGACCATTAATAAACACTTAACTGTTAACTGAAAAAATAAATGCCTCATTGGTAAACTCCTGAAGCTGCCTTTGCTGTTCTTACTTTAAATTGCTCAGCTCTCAGAGACAAAATTAATCCAAATCTGTCTGAAGTTCTCTTCCACTTTGACTTCCTCCCACAGAGTATTCTATCCTAATAGTAGCAAGTATCTGGTAGAAGTGACACTTCTTCTACCTTAACGCACATACAGTCAGCACGGGTCATGGTACTTTCTCCTGCCATGTCCAGATGTGATCTCAGAATTCTTTCCCTCATGTCCTGTGAATACCACTCTAAGTTGTTATGAGAGCTGAAATGTGGTTGCCATCTTTATTTGTGAGAACATGAAGTTACAAAGGGATTGAATATATCTGTCTTAGCATATTTTTTCTTTCAATGATTAAAATACTTAAAATCCTACAAAGAGATGAAATAAACATACTTTGAATTTAGAAAACCCATGAAACTACAGACTAAAGGCTACTGGGTCCAATAGAAACTCCCATTTTATTCCAAGGGATGGAAAAATATGCAGTGCCTCCACTTTAGCTCGTTGCTATGATGTATTATAAAGGTGGTGCTGTAGAGTTTTCTCCCCATAGCCATCTCCTTCTACTCTTTCATATCCTTAAGACAGTTGTGTCTGTTTAACCACTAAGTTCATGGATAGTTCGGGGAAAATAAGAGGAATAATCAAGAGTAAAGGATGGATAGAGGTAGCTGAGCAATTGGGTTATGTTCTCACAGGAGATGAAAATGCGAAGGAATAAAATACCAAAGTAAAAAAATCTCTTCGTTCTTCTCATAATAACTGCAGGCTAGATGAGAAGAATTTAGGCAAATTAATACGACACACCAATCTCTCAGGCATGATACGATGAGCAGAGAATGATCAACTGTTACCCTTGTGAAGAACTTTGAGCTGATATCTAGAGAAATGAACTGACTCTCACAGGTTGACAGGCGTGGTTAATGAGAAAGCTGAACCTCAAGTCCCAGTGTGCCAGTTCCCAGCGTAATGTCCTTTCCACTTGACTAAACGTCCAGAGAGTTTGGTTCACATTGGTGCTGGAAGAAGCTATGCAGAGGGAGAGATAAAGCCTGGTAAGCAATTTACAGTTTTAGAGCTAGGCTTTTATCACGGGATGTCAGAAGACACAAATAAGCAGGTATAATAAAATTATATGTCATTGGTTTCAAGTGATAGCTATGTTTATGAAGAGTTAGTATCCTTTTTATGATTAAATAGAACCTAGTTAGTCCAGAAAAGAAAGCAACTGTGATTTTTTTTCTCACAATATAAAGTTCATGATTGTACCAAATTCATGCAATCAGCCATCCACCCATTACTCACTTGATGAAATGCACTGGGCATTTCCCCCAGTCCTTCAGCTGGGTCTCACTTGTTCCAACAGGGCATTGAAGTGAGAGACTGTGGTACAGATAAGGTGCATGAACATTTCTAAGTAAGAATGTGACTTCAGTTTGCTTTGCTTGGTTACTAAGGAACTTGTTCAGCAAAGCATTAGGGCCAATTGAATAAATACATCCATTTCTCGGCATCCCTACTGCCATTTCTCCAGTCCAAACCACCATCATCTTTTACCTAGACTTCTACAACAGTCAAACTCATTTCTTTTGATTTGTTCCCATTCCCTCCTAATCCATCATATTCACTGCAGCCAATGTGATTTTCTAAAACCTAATTCTGATTGGGTCATTGTGTCAGTCTGTGGCTTAGAATCTTTAAATGGCTTGCTTGTGCCCACAGTATTAAATTCATGTTTTGCAATTCAGTTTATAGGCACTTTCACAGTATGGTGTGCAGTTTCTCTTTACTTCTCTGATCGCCCTATCACTGTCTATCTCCTGACTGTCCTAATTTGTCTGCCTGCCTACAGTCTTAACAAGCAGCCCACTATATCTTGGTTCACTTGGGACAGGTCACCAATGGGATCTCTCTGAAATGAAGATGATCACTTTCTGGCTTAATATTCTCCCATGAATTCCCAGACTTATTATAATAAAGCCCCAATAATTATTAATCTCTTTAATATCCTTTAATGTTTGGTCATTGTTATTGCCTTAGTTCATGTTGTTACTTTGATCTTGGATATTATCCTCCACTTGATAACCTCCTGTGTGCAGCTTATTCTTCAAGATTCAGCTGAAATGTCCCCTCCTCTGAGTCCCTATTTTATACCCCCTTAGGACCTGTACATACTTAAGAAAGCAATGAAGTTGTTCATTCATTTATCAAAGGTTTAGGTACCAGGAATTAAGAGATAAATTGAACAAAATATTATGACCTACAGAAATGGGACTTTGGGGCTAGCCTGAGACCTGTTTGTTAAGGTGGCTATATCACACATCACCAACTGCATGGTTTGAGTCCCAGACCCAGTGGCTTGAAAAACACTCTGGGTGCATGTGGATACATGCCCAAAATCCCAGCAGGAAGGAGTGGAAAGAGGCTTGTGGAATGACTATGCCTCTCTCCCCACTACATTGGGGCATACTTTCTGGCTTTCCCTCTCTCTCTCTGTCTGCTGTTATGCCTTCTGCCAAAATAAAGATTGGCACTTTCATAAGGTTAAAATTAATAGATAAAAATCTTTGGAGCCAGACAGTGGCAGAGCTGTAAAATGCAATGATTTTTGATGCTGTCACTCATGAGTGGGTTCTTTGTTCATGCTGAGACCTCTCTGAGTATGTCAAGCATGTCTGTGCCCATGATCTGAAGCTGGCTGAACCTGGGGGTGGGTCACAGTGTAGGGACCCTACTGGGGGTGAGCTTTCTCTGATTTTCTCTTTGTCATTCTTGCTCATGAAAAAAATGAATAAACTAAAAACAAACAAACAGAAAACCTTTGTCCTCATGTACCTTACATTCTTGGAAGGAGAAAAAAATGCAACAAGAAGCAGGACGAAGAAGTAGAGCATATATATCCACATTTTTAAATGGTGATGTTTTAGGAAACAATAAAGCAAGAAAAGGGTGGGAGTAGAGAGTCTTGGGCTAGAAGGGAAGGGTCCTCGGAGAGTGAGATTTATAGACAAATATCTGAAGAAGATGGAGGAAGGAGCCATGGATATAGCAAGGGGAAAAAATGAGAAGTCTTGATGGGGGATCGCTCTGGAATGTCTGAGGAAGGGCAAGGAAGTTATGAAGCAAAATAGTAATAAATAACATTAGATAACTAAAGGGGACTCAATTTATATAGGGATTGTGGGACCCTTGTAGAAACTTAGGCATTTACTCTGGATGAGATGGGAAGCCACTGGAAGGGGAAAAGCAGAAGAGTGACATATTTTGATGCTCATTTTAATTGAAAAATTTTGGTTGCTGTCTAGGTTTGGACCAGGTGGTGGTTGTGGAATTCTAAGAAGTGGTTGGATCCTAGATATATTTTAAAGGTGGAACCAATAGGATTTGCTGCCCCATTGAATATTATAGAAAGAAAGGACAAAAGGATGATGCTGGAGCATTGGGCTTGGGGAGCTGAATGGAAGGATGCAATTGTCATTAATTGAGATGGAGAAGGTTTTTGAAGGAGCAGGTGTGTGTGTTTGTTTGTGTGTGTGTGTGTGTGTGCAAAGCTTAGCTTCAGATAGAAGCTTAGTTCCATGGGAGGGAAGGCAGGGTACAATATTGTATTTCTCAAATTGTATTGATACTTTTGAGGTTGATTGATTTGTTTGTTTTCAAAATATTGTGAACCTCTTAAGAGCAGTTGGTATAAATATCTTGTTCAATTTGTGGTAAGAATTTTATTGTTCTATTTCTATTTCTTAGTATGTCTGGCACATAGCAAGTGTGCAATAAATGTTTGAATGAGCAAATGAAGACCCTGTGCTAAGTGCGTGTGTTTTATCTTCTCACTCTTATTGGATAATCTCCATTAAATCTTTATTTTTAAATTTATATTTATATTTATTTATTTACTATCATCATAATCTTGTTTATATTACATTGAATCACATATAACTTTACAGTGTATTACATTTCTTTTTCCAGAACAACTGGATTGATACAATTGTGTTGCTCTTGTCTGGACCTACAGATAGCTTGACTAAACTGGTAGGGTTGATTGATAGGAATGGTTGTGTTTCTACCAAAATGAATGACACTTTCAAAGAGTGAAGTCAGTGACATTTGCTACATCATTTTGCAGTAGACCTGGTTATGGTTTTAGAATGTATTTACTAATTACTCTGCCTTGAACTTTCTGATAGTTACCTGTTCTTCCTCAGTATCCATTTGTCATTTATATTTTATCATTCATATGGCATATATTTACGTAATATGTTCGCTTTAGCTGTCTGACTCTATTTCTTACTATTATCTAACTCAATTATAAAATGAGAAGCTCTTTGAGAAGGGTGATTATATCTTCTTTGCTTTTTTGTCTTAGTAATGCTTTATACTTTCTTCAGTCAGAGAATGTCTCTTCTTCACTGCTAAATTAAAAATGTATGGACCAGCCAGTGGCATGGTGGGTGAGGTGGATGGGTCCTACATGACTGACTGTGAAGTCAAGTCTTGGACTTGGCATCTTAAAAATGTGCTGGGTGTTTGTGCTTGTGTGCCCAAAATGCTGAAAGGAAGGAGATAGAGGAGAAGAAATTGTGGCATGACCATGGCTTGTGGGGGATAATTTCTTGCTTTAACTCTCTTTCTGGGTCTTTCTTTGGTGACCATGCACTCCTGGTGGCAAAAATTAAAACAAAAAACAGAAAATGTGTAGTCAAGGCCCTGGTACAAAGCAGGTGACATATACGTATTTCCTGAATTCGAATGAATGAATACTCAGTTGAAGGATGCTGTGCTCTAATGGATATCTCTGAGTGACTCACAAACCTAATACCCTGTCCTGTTTGCTGTGTCCATCCTTTAACTTTCACTGGTTTGTGCCTACAGCTCATATCCTACACTTTCTCCAAAGGACTATCCTTAGCCATGGGGCAAGCATCATGAGATGCTCCAAGAACTAGAAGTACCTGGAATTTTTCTTTTCTTTTGAGAGAATTTCGCTACAGGACACTTGCACTGGCTGGAGAGACAGAGAGACATAAAATGCAAAATTACCTCCTAGGGGGCTGGCCATGCAACAATCCCTTCTCCTTTTGCCTCTCAGAATTTTGAGTACACATGCACACATGCCTGGAGTGAGTTTCAAGTCACTGGGTCTGGGACTCCAACTGTGGTTGACCATGTTGGGAGTCCAATGCCCTAACCATTAAGCAATCTTCTGGCCGTGTTGCCTGGTATTTGGTAATACCTTTGGTAATCTTCGTAACTAATGACTGAGGTACAAGTGTTTGGAAGTCTGGTTATCTTGTTGAAAAGCAGCATAATTGTGCCTGTGTAATGCTCTAGTGCTCTCTGTGGATCAGACTGAATCCAGTACTCTACTTGAAGCTGTAGGGCTTAGTACCCTCTTATCCTGCTTTCCCCACTCTCTTGTAAGTTGCTCCTAAGAACACTTTCTTATTAAGTCACTTATACTTATCCTTTTCTTAGGGTGTGCATCTTTACTTAAGACTTTGCCTATTTATAAACGGTTGATGCAGGGACAGGGAATCCAAACTACTCCCTCTCTGAATGTTGCTCTGGCCCAGCTGCAGTGGTGTATGCTGCTAAGATGCCAGGTTGGGACTAGATAGGTGGCCTGGGCTCCATTCCTGGTCTAGCCTAAAGGCCTGGTGCAGTGGCATGTGACTGTAATTCCACGCATTGAGGAGGCAGAAAGAGTAGAAGCTCAAGGCAGGCATGGGACCATACAGTGAGAGCCTGTCTTAAACAAACACCTAATGTGATGGCATACACCTGTGATCCCAGCTGGGTGGCTGAAGCAGGAGGATCTCTGCAGCAAGAAAGAGAAAGAATGGGGGCGGGGAGAAGGAATATCAATTTCTGATGTTGTAGGTGGTACCTTGTGATAATTTTTGATTTTATATTAACTTCCAGGCAAAAATGTTGGTGTCTATAAACTAACTTTGAGGCTTGATTTAGTTTTGGGGAGAGAAGTAGCTTCACAATTTCAGTAAATGATTGTTATTGAATTTAGTCAATACTTTATTGAATTAGAGGTCTTTCTAACATAAAGTCAAATGTCTTTTTCTTGTCTTTCTACTGTTGTTTATTGTAAACATTGCTGTCCTCACTCCTCAGGCATGGATAATAGAGTTAATTATAGAATCAATTTTTTTACATTATGGTTGAATACAACTTTTTGTTTGTTTTTCTGTTGAATATAAACACTTATTTTTGTAAACTGAGCAACTGCTTATTTTTCTAACGGTTTCAAAAGAACATAAACTCCCTTATCTGTAAAATGGGATTGGAAGTAATGTGTTTTTAGGACTGAAAAGCACTTTAGCAACCAGCTGGTGGCCAACACCTCCATTTTATAAAAGAGACCATTTGAGACCCAAAGATGTTAAGTAATTTGTTCAATATCACCCAGTTTGGTTAGTGGCAGAGAAGGACTGAAATCCAACTCCCAAGCTGCTGTGCTTTCTATTTCTCCACGAAACATATTTCTTATTCACAGAATTGATATGAGGATTAGGGACCACATCTGTGAAAAATAGATTTAGCCTTTGGAAAGAAAGATGCCGGATAGCTTTATGAAAGCTTTATGAAAACTAATCTCATTTTAACCTTTTCTGTACAATTGTTAGTTTTGTTCAGTTTTATGTTACTTGCTTTAGGCTTTTTTATGTTTTGGCCAAGGACTAGATAATAAATGATGCTTGCTTTAAATATCAATATTAAGTATCCAGATTGTGTTAGAAATACGAATTACTTCAGTTGGGTTTGAAGCCAATAGCAGTTACAGACAGCCTTCCAGGATGATGATTGCTTATGTACATGAAAAGTTTTCGATCCCTATTTTGCATATTGGGAATAAGGACAGTTGATTCCAAAGAAAAGAGGGAAGCATAAATTATATATTTTTCAGACTGGTAACACTTTCAAAGCTTGATACAAAGTGCCTTTAACAATCCATGACTTTTCTTCCTTACCTCGTCCCCATAGCCTGCCTCCTTTCAGCGTAGTCAGGGAGTCATTATACTAATCCACCATACCTTCATATCTCTAGCAAGCACATGTAAGTGATAACTTTGAATATTTATTTTGACAGAAGGTGTATAAATCTTCTCTATGTCATCTCGTAAAGCGAGGAAATTTTGACTTGCTCAACTTGGCTACTTCAATTGTTTAAATTTGGTTCTTTCAACCACAGCATGCTTTGATATACGAATGAAGAATCCTGCTTAATTTTTGTAGTATCCAGAGTGCTTCATGTAGATTCCTATTTGCAGTAATAATAAAACTCTGAGTATCGAAAGGCTAAAGTAACTTTTACATGTATTTTTAATTAGGTACGATTATATGCAAGACCGGATGCTATCAGAAGAGGATCCGGTGACTATGCCCTCCATATCACAAAGAGATTAATAGAATTTTATGAAGACTACTTTAAAGTGCCCTATTCCTTGCCAAAACTAGGTAAGACTTTTTTTTTTTTGGTTATATTACTGGAAGAGGTCCTTGAAAGTGGAATTTCTTCTTCATGAGTTTTCTTGAGAAATCTATTGATAGAAGCATGAAAATTTTGAAGTTTATGTTTTAGAGAAGATGAGCATGAAAAGTCATCTCTTCTGAAGAGGTAAAATAAAGTATAATGTTTCTGGTGTCTTGCTAATAAGTTCTCATGGGATTAGAAAGCCACTAGGTAGCTTTCGGATTCCAAAAGATACCCCAAATAGCAATAAGTTGCTGAATATGCACTAGGGAAGGGTGCTTACCAACATCACAACTACCATGTGGGTAGGCGTGGTCAGAATATTTTCTATATTAGGGAATTGAGACTCTGGGAGTTTTCCATTTATCCAGATAGTGAATAAGTAAAGGAGTGGTGATTTCAGACTATCTTGATGGATCCCAGAACTAGTCAATATTTTACGTGGAGAAGGTATTCATTGATTACATTCTTTTTCCAAATTCTCTGATGTCAGACCTCTAAGGATATTAGTTATCTCTTAGAATTTTAATTTTTAGGTCAGTCATATGTATAGCATCCATTTACAGTAACTCGATTAAAAAAGAAGAGAGAAACAGTAATAATGGAGATTGTATTCTCTGTGAATGTTCTTACATTTTTTTCTCTTTACAAAGAGACATTCTCCAGTTAGCCGCAGTGGTTCAGTAGTAACGCTACCCTGTGATGCTGAAACCACAGGCAGAGCCCGGGTTTGCATGTCAAGATCTTGTATATTCAGGGCAGGCATGTGCCTGTGATCCCAGCTGGCTAAAGCTGGGAGTTGAATCATGGTCTGAAGACTCTGTTGGGAATCTCTCTCTCTCTCTCCTCTCCACCTCCCTCTCCTTCTTCCTCTCTTTCTGCCTCTCTCATGCAAGAAATACATTTTAAAGCACTTAAAAAACAAAGAGAATATGTTCAATAATTGTTTGATTACATGAATTAATGTGCATCCTTTCTTAAACGAGGCTGCTATTTTTTTGCCAGGGAGTGAACTATAACTTTCTAGGACGTTGGAAATGGTACATGGTACACTGACATGTTAAACACATTTTTTTCTTCTCAAGAAATCTGTTTTGCAATATTATATCATAACAGTTCTTTGGTTTACCCTAACTCCTCTCCACATCTTTTCCTTCCCAAGATAATTTTTGATCAGGATTCACATAAAAAATATTTCTCAATGGTAAGAAGAAAGTGCTTACTTGATGAAAAGTGTTAGCATTGAACCACAGGTTCTCTTCCCTGGAGAACTGGGCCTATTTCATTAAAGTGCTTGCCTGCTGTGTAGCTTTATTGGTTTTACAATGAGTAGTTAGTTCGGAAAGTAGATAAAGCAGCTGATTTGTTATCGATGGGCGTGGCATGCAATTTTAATAACTGATACCACAGAATTCTGAAGTCTTTTTTAAATACGTATTTTTGAATACACAGGCAAAATTTTATTTTAAATAGTATCTATGTGTGTTTTTTTCTGTTTTCTCTCTCTTTCCCCCTGTATATTACAATCTATTAGAATCTGCTACACTGAAATCTCCATTGCTAGTTACCCAAGGCAGAAAGGAATTCGTGACCTCATTTGCATGAGAGGTAGAGCCCTTGCCTACTCCAGGTAAAACTGACTGGGATTTTCCCAGCTTGACCCTAATGTAAAATTCACTAGTGCTTCTGTTGCAAGTTTAGTGAGAGAAATAAAATGTGTATCTTTCTCTGTCCCCTTCAGACCCGTAATTAGCCGAAGAACTCAATTTATAACTTCAGGGGGTTCCATGTAACTGTCAGCTTCCAGCAGGAAGCATTTCTGTTCTTCTGTTTCACTCACAATTGAACCATGCCGGCTTTCATCTATAGAAAAGAGCTTTGTTCACCATTACTATTACTTGTTAAGCTACCGTATGGTGTGTATAATTGAATGATTTGACTTACCCCAGCATACTCTCTTTTTTATATCTGGGGGAGTTGCCACACAGCCTTGGGTGTTTTGTAATATTTTTCTAAAAATGTTACTTATTTTGTGTATCTGTAGATATTTAAATCCATATGTTAATGGATTTGTAAGTATGCTTTCTACATACCCCCTACATAAAAATCCCTAAGCACGGAAGCATTTTGACAAATCCTTACATTCTATTGTACATTATGAGTTGTATTTTAAATACATTCTGTGGAAACCAGCTTTGTTAATGATGCACATAGATGTATTCTGGCTATCAGCTGAGACTGCCTTGACCTTTCAGATCTGTCTAAGGTAGTTTTCAAGATCTACTTAGCACTTCTTTCATTTATTCTGTAAGCATTTATTGAGTATTGAGTGCACACAGTAGATTTTTCTATATGATGCGATACAGCAGTGGATAAAAAAGGGAAAAAAAAAATCTCCCTCCTGGGAATTACAGTCTGTTAGGTGGAGACAGACTTTAAAGTTAAAGAGGTTAGTAACATGTATAGTTTATCAGAAGATAAATGCCAGTAAGAATAAAGCTAATTGGAAGGATAGGAAGTGTATGGGGTAGGTGGATCATGGGAAAGTGGCTGAGTTTTGTAAATAGGTTATTATACACAGCTTCATTGAGAAGATGGCTGTTGAGCAGAGAGCTCAGGAGAGTGAAGGAGTAAGCCCATTAGATACTGTGGGACAAAGGCTACAGGCAGAGGAAATAGAGGAAATAAACCTTTCCCGATGTATTTGAGGAATAGCAAAAGGGCAAGTGGGACAGAAGTAGACTGGGTAAAAGGACGAGAAGTCAATGATAACATCAAGGAGTAATGGGTGGCTGGCAGATCAGGGCTGTGGTAAGGACTTAAGCTTTTTATATTTTTTTCCCTCCCTCCTGTTCTTCTTTCCTTCCTTTTGTGAGATTAAAATCTATTGCTCAGTTTTAAGCTGAAGCATTTTATAATCTGATTTATATAGTAAAAGGTCATTCTTGTGGCTAGTTTGGAAATACACTATAGGCCAATGGTTTTTAACTGGGGTGGGGTAACTCCATCCCTCATCTGGTAATATTTGAAGACATGGAGACTTTTTTATGTGTCACAACTTAGTTGGAGGAGAGGAGTAGGGTGTGTGCTATTAGTGTTTAGTGTGTAAAGGCCAGGAATATTGCAAAACATCCTTCAGTACTTGGGATAGCACTTTACAACAAGGAGTTAGATTTCAAGAGAAAGAGAAGAGGCTGGAGCACCAATTAAGAGGCTGTAGCAGGGCTGGCCTATAGCCCAATGACTAATGGAACTGTATCCCAAATGGATGGTCACACAGTTTAAGAAACACACCACATGAATGTTCAGCCATGCCCTAAATCCAAACAGGGTTGATAAATGGAAGAGAAGGACTTATGGTATGATCAGATACCATTGAATAGTGGTTTCTCCATCTCTCTTTCTTTCTGTTTCTCTCCAGAGGGCATGTGTCCTCTGACAAGTTAAAAGACAAACAAACAAAAACAAAACAAAACAAAAAATAAGAGGCTATGGCAAAATTCAAGAGAAATATGATGAATGCTTAGACTTGGGTGTTAACAGTGAGGTAGTCAGAAATGGTCTAATTCTGGATATACATGGAAAATGGATCAGCAGAATTTACTGATGAACAGAATGGGAAATGTGAAAGGAAGAGAGACATCAAGGGTGACTCCAAGGTTTTTGGCCTGAGAACTAGATGGAAGGAATTGCCATTTATTCGGGGAAAAGGAATTGTCATAGATTATGGGAGGATATAATTTTTGATAATGATACAGCTACTAAGCATTTAGGTGGTACCTTGATGTCTGTAAGAAATTCAAGTAGACAGCTAAATTTATAAAAATGGAATTTTGTGAGTTGCAAGTTTAGTGAGACAAATAAAATGTGGATCTTTCTCTGTCCCCTTCAGACCCGTAATTAGCAGAAGAACTCAATTTATAACTTCACGGGGTTCCATGTAACTGTCAGCTTCCAGCAGGAAGCATTCATCTGGCTAGTGGTGTACATTTGCCAGTATATAATGATGTTTAAAGCTATATTGGGTGAGATTATCAAGGCAGTGAGGGAAGACAGAAAAGAGAATTTGAAGGACAGCTGGTGGCATACTGGTTGGGTAGCTGGATCCCACATGGCCAACTGTGTCATTTGAGTCTTGGACCCAGTGGCTTGAAAACCATGCTAGGTGAATGAGTGTGTATACCCAAAATCTTGAAAGGAAAAAATAGAAGAGAAGGGATTGTGGCATAACCATCCTTCATGGGGGTTGCCTTCTCACTTTCCTTCTGCCTCTGTCTCCCTCCAGTGAGTACACATATCCTCTAGCAAATTTTAAAAAGAAAAAAAGAAAGAAAGAAGGAAAGAGAGAAAGAAAAAGGAAGAAAGAGAGAAAGAGAGAAGAAAGAAAGAAAGAAAGAAAGAAAGAAAGAAAGAAAGAAAGAAGGAAGGAAGGAAAGAAGGAAAAGAAAAGAGACCAGGAACAAGGAGAACTAATTCAATGTTTAGAGGTTGGGGAGATTAGGAACCAGTGAATGTTACTGAGAAGTACCTAGTAGAGATACTCAGGAAATTGAGTGTTTGTGGTGTCTAGGCATTTAGTAAAGAAAATATTTCAAAGACCAAGTAATAAATTATGATGAGTCAAATTGGATGAGGACCAAGAATTGACTATTCATTGGCGCTAATAGCATGAAGATCACTAGTGATCTTGATAAAGGCAGTTCTGGAGTAAAAGCCTGAATGGTGTTTTCAAGAGCAAACTGGAGAGGTCCTGGGCAGAGGAGAGTGGGATAGATACAGTGGGTATAGACCTCAGACTAGTATTTCTGAGAATTCACAGAGGGGAGGATTCTGGGATGGGGGAGAGGGAAACAGGCTTGGGTTCCAATATTGTTCCCCTCTGCATTAGTGCTATTTCTGTTGGAGTGTTAGCATTTTTACCTCATAGGCTTGTCATTGTTCCAAACCATGCCAAGGGAGGTGTGGAACTTGCCTAATTCTTTGATTTGCCTCAGAAAACCAAAACTTGAAATAAATAAGTAAATAAATAAATAAGAAAGGTCTTCACCAGTTGACTGATTTTACTAATGCTTTAGATGAAATATGTATGTGTGAATATCTGGGTGATTCAATACAAAACAAACGAATGAAACCTTAATATTTACTATTAGCTCCTCCTTAAGAAGTCATTTGAAGGTTCTCTCATAAACTCTTGAATATCTTCTTTCTTTTATCTCTTCTCAAGTGTTTTTTTTTTTTTTTTTTGAGAGGTTTTTGCTATAGGGCGCGTGCGCTCGCCAGACAGACAGAGAGAGACAGAGAGATAGAAAGCAGGAAATCACCCCTCAGGGGGGATGGCCATGCCACAATCCCTTCTCCTCCATTCTCCTCTCGGGATCTTGAGCACGCACGCACATGCGCCCGGTGTGAGGTTAAGCCGCCGGGTCCGGGACTCGAACCGTGGTCGACTACGTGGGAGTCCAGCGACATAGCCATTACGCTAACTGCTGGTCCCTCTTCCCAAGTGTTTTCTAAAATTTCTAATGCTAATGTACTTTAACTTTCTCTACTGTTGGCCTCATCTTATGCTACCTCTTTAAAAATGGGAGTTTCTCTGCCAAGTATAGTTTATCAGGATAATTCCCTAAGAGAAGTTCTGATACTTGCCATTAGAGTAATAATTTATTTTTGGTACAGAAAAATATTTCTTAATCATTGCTAAACCAAAGAAAGTAATGAGCATATATGGTGAGGATTTGTTTCTAAATGTCTAAACTACTGGGTTGTAGTCAGGACGTATTTTTTTTTTTCTATGCAAAAATGTGTCATGACCTTTCTAAAAACCCAGTAGTTAATTAAAAGTATTTGTGTGAGGTTTACAGAGATTTTCTATTCATTGCTCTTTAGTTGTCATGAGCAGGATAGCATCTGCTTGACATAATATAGCAATCAAGAATTTCTATATCTATGTGCCCTATTTTCATGAGAACTCTCAAAGGCATGGGGTGTTATTTTAAAAGAAGGTTGTTGTAAAAATATAAAAATTAAATTATCTCTCCTTTTATCCCCAAAACATATTGACAACAACAATGATAGTTGTATTTGGGTTTATTAAATGGGAGCCACTTTTAAGGGCTTTGTGCTTCCTAACCCATTTAATCTTTATCCTAGTCTTAGAAGTAGTACCTGTTATTTTCTCATTATACAGATAAGGAAATTTAAGCACTCTGTGACTTAATAATGTGCTCAGGTCACACAGCAGGAATTAGTGGACTTAGAATTCAAGCTTAGACTGTCTGACTCAAGAGTCTTGGGATTCTGCAGAAATAGAGTCCAGAATTCGCAAGAATTTAGAGACTCGAACATAGGTAACTTTAATAAACTAGATAATCTAATTGCTAGAGGACTACTGTACTATCTATTTTTGTTAACTTCTTACTGATGTTCAGAGCAATACAAAATCTGGGGCTAGATGATGGTACAGTGATAAAATGTGATGCAAATTGAGGCAGTTCCACGTGGGATGGTTTCCAGTTCAAGGCAGTAGACTTCTCTACATACACTGGGCACATTCTTGCATGGTATTTGGGACTGGCTAAAACCTGGCATCAAGATCCTGTTGGAGGTGCTCTTGCTCTGTCTTTCTCCATTTGTCTTACTCATCCAAGAAAGAAATAAACAAACTTAAAAAAAATACAGAATCTTTGTAGAAAATTTGAAAATTAAAAAAAAATGAAGAAGTACATGTCTTTTAACTCACAATTTTATCAAGCAGCGATATCGCTGCTTCTTGAAAACGTGTTTTCATTATAGATGCTTTATAAATTAATTAGGTTGCAGATAAAATGACTTAGGTGTGTACTAGAATATTTTGTTAGTCACTCTTTCTAGGTTTCAATTAATTATGGCAGATAGTTTTCAGTTTCCTTTTGCTGCTACTCTGTAATTTGTAGATCAACGTTTTATGAAAGAGTTTGCGTGACTGCTTCTTTTCAAGACACTGAGCTTTTATGAAGAATTCATTACCTACATGCCACAGTGTTGGGATTGTAGAGGGAACACAGGTGTTTTAACAAGAATTTCTGCCCTCAAGGAGATTGTGGTTTTGCTGAGGAGAAAATACAATATTTATAGGAATAAATAGATTATAGACTCACACAATGTGGAATATAATCAAACAAAAAACTTTTGTAGGCTAAATATTTAGTGTCATGTTAAGAACGTGGGATCATTGTATGGTGGTGTAGACATGAAATACACTTACAGGGAAATGTCATCTTTACCTGAGTCATGACAAAAGAGACAGGAGTTTAACTGGATTTGGAGAAAAAAGAGAATTGTTGTTGAAGAAGAAAGATAAAGTTCATGGATACCTTGGTCTTTATGTTCTCATGATGGAATCAGCATTTTTCTATAATAGAATAGATATGTTATGGGATAAAGTTTTTTTTTTTCTTTTTTTGGAGAGGTTTTTATAGTGCGTGTGTGCTCACCAGAAAGACAGAGACAGAGAGATAGAAAGCGAGAAATCACCCCCCGGGGGGATGGCCATGCCGTAATCCCTTCGCCTCCATTCTTGTCTCGGGATCGTGGGCATGCACGCACACGTGACCGGCGTGAGTTTAAGCCACCGGGTCCGGGACTCAAACTGTGGTCGACTACATGGGAGTTCAGCAACATAGCCATTACGCTAACTGCTGGTCCCAGTTATGGGATAAATTGCCCTACCTAAGTTCAAGAACAGGAGCACCTAGCTTGAATGATTGATTTTCTTTTAAGATATAATAAATTTATCCATTCTTTTATTTTTAATAATTTGCTGGTGGGCATGCACAGTCACCAGAGAGACAGAGGGAGAAGATGAGGAGGAAGAACCCCCCATGGGGAATGGTCATGCTACAATCCTTTCTCTTCCATCTCTCCCTTCTTTCAGAATTTTGAACACAAATGTACTGTGCCCAGCATGTTTCTCTTTCTCTCTCTCGTTTCTTTTTCTTTTTCTTTTTTTTTTCTTTTTAGAGGTTTTTTAGTACAGGGTGCACGCACGTGCTCGCCAGAAAGACAGAGAGACAGAAAGCGAGAAATCACCCCCCAGGGGGGATGGCCATGCCGCAAGACCTTCTCCTCCATTCTCCTCTTGGAATCTTGGGCGCACATGCACACGTTCCTGGTGTGACTTTAAGCCACCGGGTCTGGGACTTGAACCAAAGTCGACTATATGGGAGTCCAGCAACATAGCCATTATGCCAACTGAAACAATGAGGTCGGCCACGTGAGATCTGGCTGCCTTAACCACCAGCCTACAAAGCCAGCCCAAAACGTCAGTTTCTTATTGTGGTGGTGGTGGTGCCAATGATGATCTGCTATTCGCAAGGTGCAAAGCTTTTCTTTCATAAAATATTTGTATTGTTAAATTTTTTTTAAATATTTGTATTGACTGCTAAACATTTTACCCCATGTCATTTATTTTTTTCTTTAATTAGTGGACATACTTGCTGCTTTTAATTTGCAATGACATTTATAAAATAATATACCCATCTTAATCATGCACTCCTAGTTGAAGTTCATTTGATATTTAATATTCTTTTAAATTGGGACATTTCATGCCTTTCCTTTGATTTGGTAAATACCATTACTATGTGTTTGGTCAATACCCCAAGTAATACTGCTTTTTAAAATAAAATATCTGTTTGGCTTAATTCTGTATAATGTGAATTCACTATTAAAATGCTGCCTTCAAGGGAACCAGCAGTTAGCGTAATGGCTATGTCGCTGGACTCCCACGTAGTCGACCGCGGTTCGTGTCCCGGACCCGGTGACTTAAAACTCACACCAGGCGCGTGTGCGTGCGTGCCCAAGATCCCGAGAGGAGCATAGAGGAGAAGGGACTGTGGCGTGGCCATACCCCCTGGGGGGTGATTTCTCGCTTTCTGTCTCTCTGTCTCTCTCTGTCTGTCTGGCGAGCGTATGCGCCCTGTAGAGAAAACCTCTCCAAAAAAAAAAAAAAAAAAAAAAATGCTGCCTTCAAGAAGAAGTCCTTGAAACACTTGATCTTACACTGGAGCTATTTTTTTATTTTTTGGTAGAAATTACTTTAAGAATTTCTTATGGCATTAATATTACTAGTGCCTTCTTTGAGGATTAGGTAAGGCAGTATTTTGCCTTCTAGCTTACCAAGTAGTACAGAGAAATAGGTTTCTTCAAGTAACTGTCCTTTTTTCCCTCTTTGGAATCAAATCAATGTAGTCTCTTCCTATTTTATGAAGGTATTTTATATGTGAAAAAACCCTTGAGGTAGCTGGTGGTATGGTGGTGAAGGTGGCTTGATCTCACATTGCTAACCATGCGGTTCAAGTCCTGGACCTGGTGACTTGAAAATGCACGGTGGGCATGGGTGCCAGCATGCCCAAAAATCTGAAAGAAGAATGGAGGATTGCACCATAGCCATCCCCCAGGTAGGTGCTTTCTCACTTTCCTTCTTTCTCTCTCCATCTTTCTTTGTCTGTGTAGCAAGTGCACATGTCCTCTAGAAAATTTTAAAAAAAGTATGATGATTTTCTCATAAACCAAAAGAGCAGTTATCATTTCTTTCAATGAGAAATATTTTTGTTTCTAACCTCCACTCTGACAACCACTTGTACTAAAACAACACCAAATCCTATTAAAATGGACATCGTTATTTCAGTATTTAACAGTTATTTTAGCACAACTTAACAAGGCATTTTATTCCTTCATTAATTATTCTATAATATGGTCATTTCACTGTTCTTGTTAAGCTATTTTGTAGCTATTACATGCTGTACACTTCCAAGACTCTACTAACAAACAGGACATATATATGATACTCAGTGCTTATAATATTTAACCACTAATGCAGAAAAAGAAACAGGAGAGTAAAGATGAAAGAAATCAATGAAAACAATGCATTTTAGAGGGAATGATGCATGAGACAATTCCTAGTATAAACTAGCAAGCCACAAGTACACTAAGTGGAGAATTTAATGTAACACAAACCAATTATAGGACTGAATTAGCTAATTAATTCAACTAACATTTATTGAGTAGTTACTATGTATGTTGTACTCAGCAGTGATAATAATTTGCCTCTTTCACTAGAAGCTTAACACCTAGTTTAAGAGAAGAGTTCTCATTATTTGGCTAGCTTGATAATATTGTTACACTCTCAATTTCCTTACCACCCTCCTTTCCCCTTCTCTGGTTTTAAGAATTTCAGACCTTTACAACTTTGGATTTACACCCATGAATAGCTCCACGAATTCAATCATATTTTAACTTAATCAGGGTGTATTTATGAAACCACCTCCGAGGCATTGTTTTATATACTCTGACAGAAATATTTGGCTATTACCACTTTGCCATTAAGTTCAGAAATAACTGTCTCTGGTGTTTTCATATTTCATCGTTGCATAAACCTCGTGCCATATACTCTGCCTTCTTTCCCGTTACTACGGATTACTCCAGTAACTGACGCCTTGTCCTTTTGTGTGTCTCAGCCCATCCTTCCTGTCTTGCTCAAGGATGTCGCTTCAGCAGCTCTCCCTGTTTTCTCCCAGATCTTCAATTTCTCCTCTTTGTTGGATCTTTCCATTCAGCATTAAAAATATGGTGCAACTGGGGACCAGCAGTTAGCGTAATGGCTATGTTGATGGACTCCCATGTAGTCGACCGCGGTTAGAGTTCTGGATCCGGTGGCTTGAAACTCACACCGGGCGCGTGTGCGTACATGCCAAAGATCCCGAGAGGAGAATGGAGAAGGGATTGTGGTGTGGCCATCCCCCCTGGGGGGTGATTTCTCACTTTCTGTCTCTCTGTCTCTCTCTGCTTGTCTGGCGAGCGCAACAGCCCTGTAGCGAAAACCTCTCCAAAAAAAAAAAAAAGTGCAATTTATTTCAACTTAAACACACACATGCACACTCAATCTTGCTAGTATATCACTTCATTTCTCTCCTTCCTTTTATAGCCAAACTGCTTAAAAAGGGTTTGTCTCTGCACTGACTCTGATTTCTCTTGTTCCCTTATACCTCTCTTCTTTTCCAACTTCTTTGTTTTTGGAGAGATTTTCGCTACAGGGTGTGTGCACTTGCTGGAGAGACAGAGACAGAAAGAGAGAAATCACCTCCCCTGGGGAGATGGCCACACCACAGTTCCTTCTCCATTCTCCTCTTGGGATTTTGGGCATGCAAGTACACACGCCTGACATGAGTTTTAAGCCGCTGGGTCTGGGACTTGAACGCGATCGACTCTGTGAGAGTCTAGTGCCTTAACCACTATGCCACCTGCTAGCCTCTCAACTTTCTTTTCTTTCTTTCTTTCTAAGAGTGAGAGAGAGTGGGGAGAGGAAGGTATCCTCGACGGGGTCTCACCACTCCATGAATCTTCTCCTAACCAGTCAGGATCACAGTTGACCTCAGGCATGTGGGGAATGTTCAGGTCTTCCTGGGGTCTGAACCCACATAACTCCTGTGGCTCCAGTGTCACGCACTAGCACCCTACTGTCAGTGCCACTAAAGCGAGGGCCTCCCTTGCTCTTGAATACACTTGACATCAGGCTTTTGCCCCCACCACTGTACTGAAACTCAAGTTCAATAGCGTCTCCACGTTGTAAATCTGAGGGTCGATTCTCAGTCTTCATCTTGAGCTGTCAGCAGTATCTCACACTTGTTCTCCATAACTCAATTCTCTAAACAGTTTTTCACTTGTCTTTCAGGACACATTCTTCTGGTGTTTTTTTTTTTTGTTTTTGTTTTTGTTTTGTTTTGTTTTTCTTTTCCCTCCTACTCATTGGCTGTTCTAAGTCTACTACCCTTTCCTCCCCACTCCCCCTCTCCTGCTGCCCACCCCTTTTTACCTCTCTAAGTGCTTAATCTTTGAGTGCCCTGGGCCTCAGGTTTGGACATTGTCTCTTTGCTATTTACGTTTCTGGTAACCTCACTTGGTGACCTCATGCAGCTTCATGGTTTTAAACACCATCTGCTAACACCGAGGATTCCTAAATTTACATGTCTAGTCTGGCCCTATCTCCTCATTGCTGAACTTCTACATTGTGCTGACATCTTCATGTGGACATTTACTGAGTAAATGAAATATACCTGTTCTTATTTGAGCTCCAGATCTTCAGCCACTCTCATGTAGGCACAAGAAAATGATAGACTTACCCCTTTTCTCTCATGTCACAGATTCAACCTATCCACAAATCCTTTTGGCTTTATATTCTAAATATATCCGGAATCTGATCACCTCTTACTATTTCCATAGTTACTAGTCTCATTTCAGACACCATTCTCTCCTACTTGCATCAAGAGTTCAACCTAAATGAAATCTGAAGTAAAAGTACAGGTAATAAACAGAGGCAGGTGGCTAAGGTGGTTAAGGTGCTGGACTCTCACATGGTTGACTGTGGTTCCTGGACCTGGTGGCTTGAGAATCATGCCAGGCACATTCTGCACATGCCCAAAATCTTAGGAGAAGAATGGAGAAGAAGGGATTGTGGTGTGGCCATCTGCCCTGGGGGGTGGTTTATCACTTTCCCTCTCTGGTGAGCATATACACCCTATGGTAAAAACGTTAAAAAAAAAAAAAAAAAAGGACAGGTAGTATGCTAACATAAGATATTGGAAATCAAGATTTTTTGCAACGGATGTTGGATTTATCTGGCAATGTTGCTCTCCTGCTCAGATAATCGAATGACTTTCCAAGAATAGACTAGAATCTGTAATTCTTCTCTTGGGATGCAGCTCTTCCATGATCGGGGCCCTGGTTGCCACTCTACCCTCCGGTGTATGTGTGTGTGTGTGTATGTGTGTGGTGTTATCTGTTGTGACTTACATATTAAAAGTATCGCATTGGCTGTCTGATGCAGAGCATATGTTGGGGTACTAGGGGCAAAGGCTAAAGCAGAGTGAAGCTACTGTAGTAAAGGCCTGTTGGACCACACTACTAGTAGTGAAGGTGTATGAGGTGGGAAGACTGTGGATATATTTTGAAAGGAACCAACAGAATTTGCTGTATTTCTATTGGACTTCAGATGAAGGCTTGACATTAGGTCCCTCAGCTGCAATTTAGATGACTGTGACAAATCTGAAAAACCATGAGCTTTCTTTATTTTTGTTTTTTTTATTTGCTCTCTCTACTTCTTTATTTATTATTATTTTTTAGCTTCTTGGCTTATTTTCCTATGTAGCTATAGTGAGAAGGAGAAATCTTTTTACGCTTCCTTCTCTTTCTTGGTTTTTTGAAATTAACATAGTAAGATAAGTCGTTTGTATTTTATATACTTTCTGGACAGAACAGCTATATTTAGAACAGAATAATGGTTGTAATAATCCTCTTCTTGGGGTAAATTACTTCTTCACTGGCCATTGGTCAATCTGGAGTTAATTATAGCCAAACAGCAATCCAAAGCCCCAGAGAAAGGGAGGAACATTTCATTAAAGTCTAGCTGGGGATTACTGCTGACAGAAGCACTGCCAATCAGGCAATTTTAAAAGAAAGGTGACCATTCCCATCAACTTTAGAGCTAAAATAGCTTATATTGAGATCAGAAGGTTTTTCAAAATAGCTTCCTTTCAAGAAATTGAGACAAAAGGATAGTTATGTAAATTAGGGTTAAGCATTCAAAAAGTCAGTTACAGCAACATGCTTTATGAGACAAATCATCAAAATACATTTTTCCTTTTTACTGTGACAGTGTTTTTGTTTTTTTTTTTCTTTTTAAATCTAATTCAGACCTTTTCAGATGTTTCCACTTTAAAAATATGTAGTGCTTACTTCTTGATTAATTGTCATTTCCAAAGTTTAGGAAATGAGAGTAGTTACCATCGCTGGGGCATTATTCCTTTACCTTGGGCATTAAGGTCTTATGAGCTTATCAGTGAATGAAGGGGAACAAAAATCCTTGCTGTACACTGTGGTGCATCTGCTTGTAATTTTGGGGAGTGGGGGTAGAGGTGCTGTTGTCACCCGAAGGAATTGCCTGTTTTGTGCAGTCACTTCTCTCAGGTGGGAGTTGAGTCCTCAGCAAGACACATAAAATTCAACTTAGTTGATACAGAGAGATTATAACAAGAAAAAAGAATTCAGAAAAAAAATCCATATAATTAAAATAGTGATATAATCATTTCGAGAATGAGTTATTTTTTTTATAAAACCAGTTATTTTTAAACATTTTGAATATATGACTATCCACCATGATCCTGCAGTGGGGCGGGGAGGGGGAGAGAGGAATCTATGATTTAGACTGAAACTTTCTGAGAGATTCAAATAGAAAACGTACTCTTGGTTCACCTTTTAGTCTTAAAGCCTTTCATTACTGTTTTTCAGAATTTTGATGCTGCTGCTTATATACTTTGAAATGTAAAACAGACCAAAGTGTAAAACAAACCTTAGCCTGTGAGGGAGGTTGGATTACAGGAGCAGAGCAAATCCAATATGGTAGTTGTAAATGCAGCCTTCAGGGCATTTCTGAAGCTTTTTAAAGAGTAATTTTGAAAGAGAGGGTGAATCCCAAATGCCATTTTTCAGTTGGAGGAATTTTAATGGTTTATAACTTAGATTTATTCTTTATCGGCTTTATTTATTTTTTTTCCTTATGGGTTCTGTCTTTATAAGGGAAATAATTCAGGGATGACCCAGAATGTGTCTTCAACAGTATAGAATAGAATGTTTTTAAGCTTTTGAATTGTTTAGCAATTCTTTTTACTTTACAGGCTGAAAAATATTCACTAAGCCGTAAAATAATTGGTAGGTTGGTAATGTTTAGGATCATTTAGCTTCTTAAATACATTGAGATATACCCTGTCAATTTTTATTAATATTAATAAAGCTAGCTGGTAAATGGTATGAAACTCGATGAGCCAAACTTCTCTAGTGGACAAAACCAACATTCCATGTCTGTAGCAGAAATTCAGGTATAATTTCTTCAACATATGGCTCAGGACTGAATTATGCACTCCCACAATCTGTATGTTGCAGATTTAACCTTCAATGCAACTGTATTTGGAAACTGAAAGCAATTAGGAGGTTTCTAAGTTTAAAAGAGGTCATTAGAGTGGAGCTTTAATCTGTGTAGGATTGGTGGTTTTATAAGAAGAGGAAGAGAGAATTTTCTCTCTCACTCTGCCATGTGAAAACACAGCAAGACGGTGGCCATCTACAAGCCAGGAAGAGAGCTCTCGTCAGAACTTGATTGTGCTGGTACTGTAAACTGAGGTTTCCAGCCTCTAATTTTGTGAGAAAATACCTTTCTTTTATTTATGCTATTCTGTTACAGCAGCTGTAACTGGCAAATATACCTGTGTATGGGCTGGAATCATTCTCAATACTATTTGTATATATTTTTGGTGGGAATGCCAAGGAGGACATGGCCATAATAAGGGTTGTGGTGACCACTTTAAGTAGTTAGGCCTTTCCATCACAATTCCATTTTGCCTGAATTAGTGTAATCATGAAGAAGAAAGTATTGATTTACATTTTTTTTTTCTAATTTTGCCAGAGGGCACCGAACTCACTGCAGAAAAACAGGAAGAGAGAGAGAGAGAGTGAGAATGCAAACCCTGTGGGACATGGTCATGCTCAATCCTTTTTCCATCTCTCCCTCCTGTTGGGATTTTGGGCACATGTGTACATGCACCCTCCATTTTTCTCAAACTGAGGATTCCGGGACTCAAACCTCAGGGTCAGTTGGTTATATGGGATGTAGTTGCATTAATCATTAGGCCCTGGGCTGGTTCACATTTTTGTAGATTTTTGAGATTAAACTCAACAGGGATAATTGAAAATAATTAGTTTACTTCATTCTTCTCAAGGGCATTCATTTGCCCATAAATATATATAGAACATATGCATCAGTGGAATTTACATTTATATTAATAAACAATAATTAGATACTACATTATTTATATACTCTATATATCAATTTATCAAAACATTCATTAAAAATAATACACTATATATGTTTATACATACACTTATTTATATATACTTATTATGTATTCATGTTTTACATTACATATTCACATCTGATTTTTCCATATTCATCCAAAGACTTTTATGTCGCTACTCTCCTGTAATTTGTTTCACATTTTCACCTGAAATGAATAATATCTGGAAACTAATTTTTTTCTGTCAAGGTTAATATATTAAAACTATTTTGCAGCTTCTAATAATACTTCAGATTAAGACGGAAGGTAGTAGGGAATAATGGTTTATCATACAGATGTTCGAATCATGTCACTGGACTTAATTCTTATTTTCATATATCCTGTAATAGTAGGTATTACTTTTATTGATAGGCTGCTTCTTCTCAAAGTAGTAAGTTCACCAAGGCTCATGCTTCTGCCATTGCAGTCCCAGTGTTAAAGCTTGGGCCACAGGAAGGCAGTTTTCACATTTCTCTGAGAAATGGAGGGTAGTGCCAGGCGAGGGTAGTGAGGGAAGTGCATAAGCAGTCAATCTCAGGGAACCCATAATGTGTTTGAGAGGCTGTCACATTTTTAAACCTAACAAATAGTAAAATTGAAGATCTGTTCCCACAGTGTCAGATTTTGTGTATCTGTTGTCAAACATATCAGTCACTGAAGATACAAGATGAATAAAACTACAAATAAATGATCACAAAGAAGAAAATACGTTGATCCTCATTCTTGGTTGCTGGTTGATTTATTTTGATCGATATAGGGCTGTGTTATAGTTGACTTTTTTTTTTTTTTTTTTTTTTTTTTTTTTTAACCAGGCTGAGAGAGTGAATCTTATACTGTTGAGTTCAGATGTGACATGTATCTCAACTATCAAAAAGCTGTTACTCATTGGGGAATGCTTTCTCCTCTTTCTCTCTCTGTCTCTCTCTAGCATGCACAAGCTCACATGCTCATTGAATAAAAATGAATAAAATTACTTCCAAATGCCAAAAAAAGCTATTACTATACATTCCATAAAAATATTGAAGCTTGTGTTTAAAATATTTTTTTCCTTCAAAAATATAGTGGAATCCTGGGAACCAGCAGTTAGCGTAATGGCTATGTTGCTGGACTCCCACATAGTCGACCGCGGTTCACGTCCCGGACCCGGTGGCTTAAAACTCACGCTGGGCGCGTGTGCGTGCGTGCCCAAGATCCCCAGAGGAGAATGGAGGAGAAGGGATTGCGGCGTGACCATTCCCCCTGGGGGGTGATTTCTCGCTTTCTGTCTCTATGTCTCTCTCTGTCTGTCTGGCAAGCGCATGCGCCCTATAGTGAAAACCTCCCCCCCCAAAAAAAAATATAGTGGAATCCAATTAATGTATAAATTTTATGCTTTTGCAATGCTGCATTAAGAGAGATGAATGGATTAGAATTAGAATTAGTAATTATAAATGTATACACCTGGTTTTATGAACATGGCCAAGTATACATTACCTGTTATGTGTGCTGAAGTTTAAGAAATATAGTTTAGACAATTAATTGCATTGACTTAGAGACCTTACAGTGAACAGTTGTCTGGCTTACTTTAATATACTTACTTTAAATTTGTTGCTAGTCACCAGGGTCGAGTAAGTGGGGCAAGCCGATTCTTTCTGAATTCTCACATTCTAAACACAGAGAAACTTGATTAATAGTCCAGGTAACAGTAGAGTCTAAAAGATGCCACTTTCCAGAAGATTTAAGGGAGATCCATGAACAGCAAGTATTCCTGGCCTGACTTGTAATGCTTTCACCTCTCAACACTGTAATAAACTACCGGAGAGATAAATACAAAGAAGAAAGGCATAATTATATTTATTTGTCTTTCCTAAGCTATGATAAATTCTGTTCAACTTCATCATTATTATAATATCAAGCATCCCAGGGCATTCTTCGTCACCTTGAGTCTTTTCCACATATGTGTGTATATGTTCCATAATCTGATTCAAATTCACTTCTGTTACAGATCCTTTCATTCTGTCCTTTGGAACTCCCTATGGGTCAGAAAATTCCCCTGTTTCAACTTCTTTTATGAATATTTTGTTTAATTTTTAACTTTAGCTATTTCTTTTTCTTTTTTTTTCTTTAAGAGGTTTTTGCCTTAGGGCATGTGTGCTCACCAGGTGGAGAGAGAGTGTGCTAGTGAGAGTGAAAGTGAGAAATCACTCCCCAGAGGATGACCACACCGCAATCTCTTTTTCTCCATTCTCTTCTCAGGATCTTGTGTATGTATGCACATGTACCTGGTGTGATTTTCAAACCACCAGGTCCTGGACTTGAACCATAGTTGGCTGTGTGGGAGTCCAGCGATGTAACCACTATGCCATCTGCTGGCTCAGAAACTTGTCTATTTCTTGAGGTCACTTCTTGCCCTCTGGCTCTTTCAAGTGAGGAATGATCTTTTTTTTCACACCCCACAATATACAAGCCTGTGATACAGATAGTGTCATTCTTACTGTTAAGGGCTACCTCCAGGTTACTGTTTTTCTGTGCTATCTTCCTAAAATCCCTGGCTACTTGATTGAATGCAGGTGAATTATACCTCTTGTGTTCTCATCTTGATTAAATTCATCTGCTGTTGCCTCCTAGGGATTGTATTTCACCAAGTGATGTTTAAATTTTTTAAAAAATATTCACAAATATAAATTGTATATACAGGTGGAGTGTTCCTTATCTGAAACGCTTAAGACTGAACGTATTTTGGATTTCAGATTTTCTTTTTAAAGAATTATTTTATTTAACTTTATTTATTTATTTAAATTTGACCAGAGAGGAACAAAGTGAGAGAGAGACAAAGTGAGAGAGAGAGAGAGAGAGAGAGAGAGAGAGAGAGAGAGAGGGAGAGAGAGAGGGGAGAGAGAGAGAGAGAGAGAGAGAGAGAGAGAGAGAGAGAGAGGGAGAGAGAGAGAGTCGAGAAAGCAAGCCATTTGGTCCAGGACTCAAATTGCAGTCAGCCATGTGGGAGTCCAGTGCCCTTAACCACCATGCTACCTGCCGGCCCCCAGATTTTCTTTCTACTTTTGGATTTTGGAGTGCTTCCAGAAAAACCACAAAATTAATTTATGTTTCATATATACCTTATGCACCCAGCTTAAAGGTAATTTTATAAAATATTTTTGTATTCCAACATTTGACTGTAGCTCATCACATGACGTCACGTATAGAATTTTCCACATGCGACATCATGTTGGCACTCAGTGTGTTTTGGATTTTAAAACATTTTGGATTTTTGGATTAGGGATACTCAATCTGTATTTATCATGTACAACAAGATATTTTAAAAAAACAAAAACAAACAAACAAACAAACAAAAAACTCTCTTTGTTCCATGAGTAAGAGAGTGAAAGAGAGAGCATACCTCCAATAGCGCCCTGGCACCATAATCTACTTCCAGCCTTCAGATAGTCCTGGATCATGGACAGGTGATGCCTGGTGTAATCAAGGACATTTCCAAACTTCACAGGAACCTTCTCATATGAGATTGTTTTGCAAAACGTTTGTTTTTTGGGTTTATTTTTTTTAGGTTTTTGCCATAGGGCACATGAGCTTGCCAGAAAGAGATAGATAGATAGATAGATAGAGAGAGAGAGAGAGAGAGAGAGAGAAATCATCCTCCCCCAGGGGAGATGGCCATGCTGCAGTTCCTTCTTCTCCATTCTCCTCTTGGGATTTTGGGCACATATGCATGTGTGCACGGTGTGGTTTTCAAGCAGCCGGTCTGGGACTAGAACTGCATTTGGTCATATGGGAATCTAGCACCTTAAACATCATGCCACCTGCTGGCCCCAAAACATTGTGTTTTCCTGCTACCTCACCATCCAGCCCTGAATAACAGGATGTTTTGAAATATGTATACATTATGAAATGTCTAAGTCAGTCTAATTAACATATACATTATTTCACATATTTATCTCTTTTTTTTTGTGGGAAGAACATTTAAAATCTACACTCACTTAAAATCTCTACCAGAGATCTTTAGTAATTATGCCATGATTACTGATTGTAGTCACCGTGTTGTACAGTAGAACTCTCTTACTTATCCTCCCTTTCTAACTGAAATTTTGTTTCCTTTGACCAACCTCTTCTCAAACGTAGTCCATTTGTTGATGATATAACAGAATACCACAGACCAGGTAATTTAGGAAAAATATAGGTTTAGTTCACACTTTTGAAAACTGGGGAGCCCACAATTGGGTGGCTACCTCCAGTGAGGGCCTTGTACTACTTTACAACATGGAAGAAAAACAGAAGGAATCACATGATAAAAGAAGAAGCAAAGTAAGCCGAGGAAGCCAAACTCTTTTTTTTTAATTTTTAATTTTTTTAATTTAAATTTATTTGTTTACATTCATTCACTGTACATCATTACAGCATACAAAATGAGATTTTCCATCCAGAGTACACTGTATATTGTCTCAATCAAGCACATCAACATACATGTTATTGTCAACAAATAATTTTCCATTTCTTGTTTCCTGTATGTTTTGCTTTTTTCCCCCCATCCTTGATTTCCTATCTCTTACCCTCTGTCATCTCCCACTCTCTTCCCACACTGTCTCTAGTATCTATGTTTACTTTCTATACTGTTTCCCCCCCATCTTTTATTGAATTACTAAAGATCTTAATTAATCTAAATATTTTCATAGCAAACACAGCTGATATATACATTTCCATGAACACAAGTCTAACTTTAGGCATCCTATAAAGTAGCACCTAGCTGGGGCTATATATCTTACTGTGGTCATCGAGTGGAATTTTTTTCCTTAAACTATTTTTTTTTTGTAACTTAATTTACATTCTTTCCCTAAGCATCATCACAGCATACAAAATGTGATTTCCCATCCAGAATATACTGCATAGTGACTTAATCATACATATTATTATAAAAAATTTTCCATTTATAGTTCCTAGAACTTTTTACCCCTCTTTCCGACCCTCTGTCCTTTCCCACGCTCTTCTCCCACTGTCTCTGGTGTCTACAATTGTCTTCCATTCCTTTTCCACCCACATTGTATTGATCACACAATTTCTTAAATAATCTAACTACTTTGAATGGTAAGTTCACATGGTACTATTAAGAAAACCAGTTTTAACTTAAATCATAGAAATGCTAAGGAACTTTTCTTAAAGCCAGGAAACAGGTTAGGGTTCTGTTCAAATGGTAGGTGCATGAACCTATCAGTCTCATGTACTTTATCTTCTGTTCTGGTTCCATTTTTCCTATTAAATTCTGGGATATAATATTCAACTCCAGACTTGTCCCTACGATTAAGCTGGCCACTTTCTTAGTTTTTGAACTCTTCTTTCTGTGTGTCTGTGTTTAATTTTCCTGATATAGCACACCCTTGAGAACTTCTTGGAGATCTGGTCTGGTGCTGGTAAATTCTTTCAGGTTTTGTTTATCTGAGAATGTTCTTGTCTTTTCTTCCCACATGAAAGAAAATCTCGCTGGGTACAGTATTCTCAGCTGAAATTGCTTCTCTCTTAACACTGAATATATTTTCCCATTCTTTCCTTGCTCGCATTGTTTCTGATGAGAGATCTGCCGTTAGCCTGATGGGATGTCCTTTGCAGGTAACTTGATGTTTTCCTCTTGCCAGTCTTAGCATCTTGTCTTTGTTTGTGTTTTTGGTCAACCTGGCTATAATGTGTCTTGGAGAAGATCTTCTTGGGTTGATTCTATTTGGGATCCTTTATATTTCTTGGGACTGGATCTTCGAATGCCTCTCTAGTTTTGGAAAGTTTTCTTGCAGGATTTCATGGAATAGATTATCAATGCCCTTATGGGTCTCTTCACCTTCTGGAATGCCAATTATCCGGATGTTTGGATGTTTGATGGTATCTAGTACTTCTCGTATATTATTCTCAAATTTTTGTGCCATTTTCTCAGTCTTCGTGGTGGATTTTTCTAGGCCAGCAATTTTCTCTTCTATGTCTGAGATTCTATTTTCTGTATGATCTAGTCTGCTTTTAATACTTTCAACGGATATTTTGACTTCCTGTATTATAGACTTCATTTCTAACAGTTCCGTTTGACTCTTTTGTAACGCGTGTAATTCCTCTTTTAGATCTTGCAAGAATTTCCTCGCCTCCTGGAACTCGGCAACTTCTTTCTCCTTTCTCTTTAGCAGTTCATTGTCTCTCTTCTCTTCCATCTCAGTTAGCTTCGCCATTATGAATACTCTAAATTCTTTATCAGACATTTCCATGATTTGCATTGAACTGCTTGTGGATGAAGAGGAGTTATCCTTTTCCCTTGGAGGAGAGGTATTTACTTGCTTTCCCATATTTCTTGTGGTCCTGCGGCGATTTCTTGTCATCTGATGGATAGTGTGTTTCTTTCAAATTCTTGAAGTTCAATCACGCTAGCTTTGTTTGCTGGAGGCTGAATTATGAGTAGAAAATCTTCATTTCTCCTGTCTCCTGAAATGACTAGTTCGCAGGAGCCATGAGGAATCCTCTTCTGAAGGAAGGCCTCAAGTCTCCTGTCCCGCTAGCTTTGTTTGCTGGAGGCTGAATTATGAGTAGTAAATCTTCATTTCTCCTGTTCCCTGAAATGACTAGTTCGCAGGAGCCATGAGGAATCCTCTTAATTTTTATATAACCACTCTCAAGATAACTTTATCCTGTAAGAACAAACTCATTCTTGTGATAATGGCATTAATCCCTTCACAAAGCAGAGCTCCCATGACTGAAGCAACTCTTGGAGGTACCTCCATCTCCCAGTGCTGCTACATTGGCCACCACATTTTAACATGAATAGTACTCTACAAGACAATAATATTGTGTCTTACCTTCCTTCCTCAAACCTCCCATTGTCCTTTGAACTCACTTTAATCAGGCTTTTAGTGTTGTCACTGACTTTAAGGTTGTAGTTTAATGGTAGGTTGAAAGTCCTAATTTTACTTGGCTCCTTAATACCATATGGCAGAGCTGATCACTCACTCCTTCAAAATTTTATTCTCTGAACTGCTGGAATGCTACATTAACTTCTTACCTCACTGGCTTTGTGAGGTACTCCTATTTTCTCAATGTATATATATTTGATATTCCGTAATGTTCATTCCGGATGGTGGCTTTGAAGTCATCTTTATGCTCATGCATTTATATCCACTGCATTTATAATTTCACCTCTGACCTTTTGTGAACTCCCAACTTATCTGACATTTCTGATATCAAATACAAATGTAAATGTTTCAAGTACAGAACTCTTGTTTTCTGTACCAGTCTAATCTTTCTTCCATCTCCTTCATTTTAGTATAATAAATGGCAACTCCAAGAACCCAGATACTCAGGGAAAATGCATAATCAGAGTTCATCTTGATTCTTGTCTCTTATGCCATTTTTTAAAAGTTTATTTATTTATTTTGAGAGAGAGAAGAGAGAGAGACAAGAGGGAGGGAGGGAGGGAGGGAGGGAGGGAGGGAGGGAGGGAGAGAGAGAGAGAGAGAGAGAGAGAGAGAGAGAGAGAGAGAAAGGAGAGAGAGAGACATAGGCACTCCAGATAGGTTCCTCATGCCACAATCCAGCCCCAGCTTCAGTCAGCCTAGATCACAGGTACACATGCATCCGAAATGTACATTGAGGCCCCAGGTGTGAATTCAGGACTTTTCATGAGGGTCCAGTATAGCAGCAACTGCATCACTGATGTTCTACTGTCTGGTCCCTCCCCTGTAAATTCTTTTATCCAATGCATCAGCAAGTCTTTTTTTTTTTTTTTTTTTTATAGAGAGGTTTTCGCTAGACAGACAGAGAGAGACAGAGAGACAGAAAGCGAGAAATCACCCCCCAGGGGGGATGGTCACGCCGCAATCCCTTCTCCTCCATTCTCCTCTTGGGATCTTGGGCACGCACGCACATGCGCCCAGCGTGAGTTCTAAGCCACCCGGTCCGGGACGCGAACCACGGTCAACTACGTGGGAGTCCAGCGACATAGCCATTACGCTAACTGCTGGTTCCCATCATCAGCAAGTCTTATAAGGTTCTACCGTTAAAGTATATCCTGTATCTTACTAATTCTCCCCGCTTTCACAGCTATTCCGAGTCACTTTATTATCATCTGTGTCCTTCTGGTTTATGAAAACAGCCTCCAAATTACTCTCCTTGCTTACATTCTTGCAGAATTTCCTATTACCCATTCTATCATCTAAACAACACCAAGAGTAAACTTGTAAGAATGTAATACCATGACATCAGTCTCTCTCTCCATTTCTTCCTATCAAATTTAGAACAAGTCCTTACGTGAGTCTATGAGGCCCTCTGTGTTTGGTCCTGGCTACCTTTCTTTTCTAACTCACTATTCCCCTGTGCTTACCCTTATCTGGTCAAGCGACCTTTTATGCTTTTCTGAGCACTTTCCTTTCCTTTCTGCCTCAGAAACTTCACATTGTTGTTTCTCCAGTCTGAAAGGCTATTCACTAGAGATATATTTTGGAAATATGTCCAAATACCATTTTAATTTTTAAAAATTATTTCTAATTTTTGAAAATTTTGCCACAGGACATGTGTGCTCTCCAGGAAGAGACAGAGAGAGAACAAGAGAGAGAAAGCTTCCTTCAATAAGGTGTTACACTGCAGTCCCTTTTCTCAAATGCCATTTCTACCTGAAGAGAGAGACAGAGACAGAGATATTCCCTGATAACTTTATCAAAAACAACTGCCTATTAGACTCTGACTCCTTGTCCTTTATTTTTCTTTATAGCACTTATTCTATGCCATTGTATTATATAATTTATATATAATTGTCTATGTATGCCATTGAAAGTTTTGTGAAGGCAGAAATTTTATCTTGACAAGACATAGTAAATTCAGTACCTCAGTGCCTGACATATAGATAATGCTCAATACCTATATATTAGATAAATGAATTACTGAAACATCTGTGTTCGATTACAAATTGCCCTCGGTTTACTATATTTTTTTCTGTCTGAACATTTGAGCTAGTTTTCAATTATTTTAAGTAAATCTTATTTGGAGTACCAATAAAGACATAAATATGAGGGGTCTTCATGAAGCTCATTGAAAATTCAAGTTATAAACTATGCATAGATTTCAAAATTTTCTGCACCAAAATAAACATGCACTTTAATTCCATTGTTCCGTGAATGTTTGGAAGTCCTATTGTATGAGCAAAGCTTCTTTGGTTAGTGGAGGTGGAGGATTGGGAGGGTAGCCTTCACTCTACCCATCTTCCAGAGTGCAGTATCATGGCAGTATCACATGGTTAATGTTAAGAGAAGCTTTTTTTTTTTTTTTTTTTTTTTTTGAGAGAGAGAGAGAGATTTTTGCTATAGGATGTGCGTGCTTGCTAGAAAGACAGGGAGAGACAGAGAGACAGAAAGTGAGAAATCCACTTCCCTGGGGGAATGGCCATGACACAATTTCTTCTGCATTCTCCTCTTGTAATCTTGGGCACGCGTGCACACTCACCTGGTTTGAGTTTTAAGCCACTGGGTCTGAGACTCGAACCATGGTTGACTATGTGAGAGTCAGCAATGTAACTGTTATGCCATCTGTTGGTCTCAAAACATTTTTACCAGCCCAAGCTTAAGATATTTTCAAATCAATAGAAAAATTAAAACTGTTTACTTTACCTAAAGGCAAATGTTAGAAAAGCCTTCGCAGAGAGACTTGGGGAAAATTCTCTCAAACATTAGATCATGAAATTGAGTTTATAAAAAAAGAATATCTAATCCTTTCTGGGAACATGCTAACCAATTTATCCAGCGAATGGTTCATTTTCCAATTTCTGGAACAGCCTGACACAAAATTTGATAATATGTTGTTTATTTAATAATAATTATAAGCTGCTCTTGTGCTGCTTATAAAAGTGTGGGAAATACAGGTGATTTATTTGTTACATTACTCATATAAGAACATAAATGTCAATGGTGCAAGTTATATTTTTCACTAAGAAATGATTTTTTTTTCCCATGAAATCACTATAGTTCTTTGTAAAAGCTAAAATTTGCATGCAGGAAGTTCAAATAAAACATAGTTTGTAATTGATGAGACACATAAGCCTTCAACAATCACTTTCACTGGATTTTAGAGGATTCCAGTGTAAGTCTAATTAAAAAAATCATTTTTTTCTTCTGTTTCTTTATTAAAGTATAGTCATTCTTGTGACTTTAAAAATAGATTACACTTTTTTAAAAAAGAGTAAACTTTTAATGATAAATGACTGACAGATTTCTAGGTTCCTTATTGCCTCTGTATCTCAATTGTCTGTGGTCTATTTTAAAATGTAGATGAATAAACTATCAAGGGAGAAGATGGAGTGCAATGACTTCAGTTTTAATTTCCCACTCTGCCACTAAATCACTGTTTAATCTTGGGCAAAATTCTCCCTGGACCTCAGTTTCTTAATCTAATAAATGGGGATCCTACTCTCTGTCATAGTCACTTTGCATAGGATATTGACAGATGAGTATCAAGTCTTTTGAGTCAGAAGGTGACTTATTAGGTGAATATGAATTAGATACCTCTGTCGAATTCTTTCATCTGACTATACAACTGTGACTTCTTGTGGATTAGTAAAATGAGTTTTTCTTATTGTTAAAAACATCCTTATGTTGGGGTGGAGGAAGCTTCTATTTAACAAGTCTTACACATTCTCAAACCGTTGGAGAGTAGTGAAGACTTTGCCGAAATACCATATATTCTTAAGTAACATAGGTAAACATATCCTTAGGGTATAACGAAGATTTCAGATAAACCATTTAGAACCGAATACTGGGTTACATATATTATTAAATAACATTTATGATTTCTTGGTACACTGTATCCTATTCAGATCTGAGAAAAAATTGTCTTCATTAGAGAAGCCATGATAACTGAAACAGTTCGTATGTTGACTAATGTTCTCTCGTATCGTCTTACCTGGAGAACTTCATTCCTTTGCACCAGTAACTTTTAATTAGAAGTGAAGGATGTAAGTGGAGTAAAATAATTTCTCTCTGGAACTGTTATGTTTTGTATACTGTTAAGATAGATGCACTCTAATCTGCTGAGAATATTTACACAATTTTTAAAGATAAAATGCTTTGGGAAAGTTCTATTTAGCCAATTTCTTCCTATGCTTAGCGTTGAATGTTCAGCTTTACTTGGTTTATAAATTAATGATTCTAGGGAAGAAAGTAAAACTGGAAGAATTGTTTTTACTCATTTATTTATTTTTAGTAATTTTTGTCTGTGGGAAAATATTTGTCTTTTGTTTATTTATTTATTTTGCTGTAGGGCATGTGCATTTTCTGGAGAGACACAAAGAGACAGAAAGTGAGAAATCACCTCCCAGGGGAGATGGCCATGCCACAATTCCTTCTCCTCCATTTTCCTCTTGGGATTTTGAGCATGTGCCCAAACTCTCGCACCTGGCATGAGTTTTAAGTGGCCAGGTCCAGGAAGTGAACTGCAGTCGACTATGTGGGAGTTTACAGACATTACCATGGCACCATCTGCTGGTCCTAGTATTTGTCTTTTTTTTTTTTTTTTTTTTTTTTTTTTTTTTGGTGAGATTTTTGCCATAGGGCATGTGCGTTAGCCAGAAAGACAGAGACAGAGAGACAGAAAGTGAGAAATCACCCTCCAGGGAAGATGGCCATGCCACAATCCCTTCTCTTCCATTCTCCTCTTGGGATCTTGGGCACGCATGCACATGTACCCATGTGAGTTTAAACCACCAGGTCCAGGACTTGAACTGTGGTCGACTAAGTGGGAGTCCAGCGACATAGCCATTACGCCAACTGCTGGTCCTCCAGTATTTGTCTTTTTAAAAAGAAGATTTCTAGAGTAGTTTTTGTATTTCCAATTTCTCATTAGGAAATTAACACATACCTAATACTAATTATAGCAACGATGATAGCTAACACTCACTGAGGTCTTGCTATATACAACACATTTACTAATAAGTACTTTATTTCTATTATTTCATTTAATTGTTATCTTCTTATGTGATCAAGTACTAACATTGTTCTCATTTTACAGATGAGTAAACCTTTGTGTGTTTTTCAAGCTGCTGGGTCTTGGACTCAAACTTTACAGTGGGATTCTGCTGCCTTTACCACCATACCACATTGGCTAGGTTTAAGATTTTAACATGTTTCTTTGGGGGGGTGGGGCACAATTCATCCCATAACAATATCCATTCTAAGGATTGTTTGTTTGTTTATTTATTTATTTATTTTCATTATAGAAGCATGAGAGAGAGAAAGAGAAAGAGAAGCACTTTCAACAGGGTCTGGTTATTCCCACAATCCCCTCTCCCTGGCCTCCAGCTTGTCAGAATCTTGGACATGGCATGGGCTTTTCATGTTCCAGGTCAACCTGGCTGGGAATCTGAACCAAGCTGGCCATGTGGCTTCCAGCACCACAGTTTGCTGTACCACAAAGGCTGGGTCCCTATTCTAGTTTTGCTGATGTTATGTTTCTTATGGAATGGCCTCATTGAATTTTCTTTTTCAGAACAGCACACTTTTTTCATTTTTTACTTTTTAAGGTACAATGTAGGTGGTATGTCTTGAGGAAACTGTCCGACTCTGTGGCAGAGTGAACGGCATAGTGCCTTCATTCTGCTTTGTTGCTGAGGAGCAGTTATAAGCTTATATCTGCTCCTTCACTAGCCTCTCTCTGCTTCATCCAACCTCATTATTTGTCACCTTCTCATTAGGTGGTTCTGCCATAAGATCACATATTCAGTTCAGTTAAGCTCAGAAAAATCTGGTGCCTATGATATGGGCATTGGGGAGACAGAGGTTCATACTATAAAGAGAGGTTCATGATATATGATCACCCCAAACACAGTCACATGTATACATTTATACACCAGCCTCTCTCAGGAGTCCAGAGATGAAAAACATTGATACAGAAGGTGGCAAAGACTAAAATACAAGCTCATTTAGATAACTGAGAGAGCATAAGGGAGGGACACATCTTTAAAAAGATGATTGGGCTTATTTGTGAAGAATGAAGGTGAAGTGAAGAATAGAAAGGACATTCAGGCCCTCCTCTTGAGGAAGAACATTTAGAAGAAAAATAGGGAGACAAAGCATTAATGGCACAAAGAAATGTGGTATTATCTGTTGAAGATATTTTAAAGTTTAATCAATTGTACTAGGGAGAAATGTTCACCTGTTGAAATAACCATTTTGTAAGCCAAATAATAATGTGATTGAATGTATAAAAGTAAATGAAATAAAAAAAATAAATGAATAAATAAAAAAAGAAAGGACATTCAGGTAGATAAAATACTAAAAACAGACTGACTTATTCTGTTCTCAGCCTTTATTAATCTAACACACCTTTGCATTGCTTACTATATTCCAAGCACCATTCTGAGTATTTTACATATACTATTTTATTTTGTTCTCATAGCAACCTGGTGAGACAGCTCCTAATTTTATTTTTTATGTATTTTCAATGAAGAAACTGAGGCTCAGAAAAATTGACAATTTTAAATTTAGAATTAATCCAACATGGGATTCAATCCCAAATTGGAATGACTCTACATAGTCATACTCTCCTTCAAGAAGAGAGATTCCTGAAAAAGAGCCTAGAGAGACCCAGAGCCCTTGAGTAGGCATGAGAACAGGGAGGCCAAGTTCAACAGCAGCAGGTTTGAAACCAAGATTATACCAACTTCTGGAGTGAAGCCAATATTAAAATCCAATAAGGAAGACCAAATCTGACTTCTAAGTTCTGACTTCAGAAAGGCCAAGCTCAACAGGACAGAATCCAGAGTTACCAGGTAAGATCAGGGGTCTTAGAGTGGAGGAAAGGAGATAGATCTTAGTTGAAAATGGATTTTACAAGTGTTTCTGATTTTGAGTATGGATAGAAAGAAAAAACATTAAGGAGACCAAATCGACTCAGACTTGAAGTCTGTGCTTTTTACAACTAAGTATAATGTACACACACACATCTGTGAGTATGTATGTGTGTGTGTGTGTGTGTGTGTGTGTTTCTACAGAACCAGTACTCAGTGTGTTGTACTAGTTTGGGCCAGATTACCTGGTTAAAAGTCTTAGCTCTTCTGTCATTACCCAGATACGTGACTATGGGCAGTGTAATGATCTCATTAGTGCCTATTTCTTCCTGTAAGATGAAGATAATAATAGTGTCTAATCACAAAGCATGTAGACAGTATCTAGCATACAGGCACTTCACAACTGACACTATGTATCAGTTTTGTTTAGCTATAATAAAATCCTCAGGGAGATTGCAATGAGGGAGACAAATCCAAATGGAATATTAGAGTGTAATCGTAATGATAATTTTATTGAGTGTCTACTATATTTAGTGCATATGCAATAGGCTTTTAGAACTTCCTCCATTTAATTCTCAAGATATCATTAACTATTTTTTTTTTTTTTTGGAGAGGTTTTTGCTATAGGGCGCGTGCGCTCGCCAGAAAGACAGAGAGAGACAGAGAGACAGAAAGCGAGAAATCTCCCCCTAGGGGTTCTCCTTTAGCCTCCTCTTGGGATCTTGGGCACACATGCACACGCACCCGATGTGAGTTTAAGCCACTGGGTCCGGGACTCGAACCACGGTTGACTACATGGGAATCCAGCGACATAGCCATTATGCTAACTGCTGGTCCCATCATTAACTATTTTTACAGAAGACAAAACTGAGATAATAAGGAGAACAACGTATGGATATATCTGGTAGAACATCATCCCAGGTTACTGTACATCTCCGTTTGGTAGTGGGTGTGAGGGCAGGAAGGCCTCATGGAAGAGATTATATTTAATTTTACCTATTGACTTGTAGGATAGTATGTATAATGTGCCTGTTTTTGTTATTTAAATTAACTTTGTCATAGATCACTGTTGTAGTCATTATGTTTAAGACATCTCAGCCCTCTTTGGTGATCTCTACTGTGATTTGATTAAGTTCTTTAGTAAAACATTGACATCTCTGGTCTCTACTATTTAGTTAATACCTCACTATACTTTTCTCCAAAGTCATCACTTATCTTAAGCATTTCTTGCTAAAGTCTTCTGTTATTTCTTTTATTTTCTATCAAAGACTTCTCGCACATCTGTTCTTCAAGTGTTGGACCATAGAAGGGAAAATTAAAAACAAAACAAGTAAACCAACACACACCACTTGGCTAATTCAAAGAGATTTTTATGTAGATGCATGTAAAGCTTCACATAAAGTCCTTTGTGATGTTCCTAAAAAGGGTGAACGTTTGGGCAGGGAAAAGGAACACAGAACATTGCATGAGGATTATAATGATATTCACAAGCAAGCTGGCAGTGTTGCATACATGGAGCAGCTACTTAGGACAAGATTCTGGGGGAATAACTATCAAATAGAGTCCATGTCTTCAATTCATATCAGTATTACCTTTGCACAAACCTTTGCTATATGAGACTTGTCAGCTAAAACAGCTTTCTCTGTCTCATTAACATTCCTCGATATTCAAGCGCTTTTTTACTAACTAATTGGCCCATGGGACTTTTACTTTGCTCCTGCTATAACAGGAAAAAAAAAAAAAAAAAAAAAGAAAAGAAAAAAAAAGAAAAAAAAAAGAATCATCATGTTAAGTAACTTATAAGTAACTTGCTATTTTATTAAAGCATTCAAGGATTCAAGACTCTGAAGGCTTTTAGATAAAATAATGTGTGCTATATTATTTCAAATACTGTGTTTACAGAACTCATACTGCTAAGGATAAAAGGAATATGGCATGACAAATCTGATTCTGAGAAGATTGTCTTCCTCCCAAATAGATAAGTTCCATTCAAGTATAACTTTTGATTTATGAGAACTAGGGCTTCTGAGAGCACTGTACAGTGTTCTATGTAATATCAAATGATTATTGTTTCCACAGAGACTGTCAGTGGAAGTCCAGCAAAATCTAAAAAAAATCTCTTGGCTTAGAATATTACTTCTTATTACATCTTTGAGCAAGGGTCAAGATATTTGGGCTTTTCCCCAAGTAAGAGGCAAGCAGCTTTTAGAGGACATAGGATTTTCACTGATAGGTCTTGGTTGTCTTAATTGGAAGTGAGTGACTGTGCGTTTGGGTGCTTTGGGTGAAGGTGCATTTTTTTCCCAGCTCCCGAGAGAAATTTCTCTTAAGTATTGTTAAAATATCTCTTGAACTTTTAGAAAGCTTTACAGTTGTCCTCCCACCCTTCTTTCTTTGCAAGATACATATTTATTACATTAATTTCCACCTCTGGAGTTTGGATGTCTTTGTGAATGAGCAATTATGAAGTGCCAACAATCCATTACAGTTTACTATATCATGTATTAATTGTTTTACTTGTTTCTCTTTAAAAAAATCATCAAATAAATGGTTTAAATAGATAGCAGCCCTGTTGTCATAAACACCACACAGATTATAGCTAAATGTGGAGTTAAACATTAAAAATGATCCTTTGTTTCTGATTACAACAAATGATATTAAAGTGTACAGAATTTCCTACTTTCGACTGAGAAGTGCCAAAACCATAGAGAGAAGGATGCCAAACAAGAACAGAACAGTTCGTTTCTCATGCAGAATTTACAGAATGACAGACTGTTCCATGACTCTTAGCGCCCCCATCCCCAGCAAGATCAAGGCCTTAGAGAGTCAAGAAGATTTAAGAGGATGAATGTCAGAGATCTCTTTTCAAAGAGCTATTGCCCTGTGCTGAGTTTCTGTTCTCTGCCTTTGGGAGTGGGATGGTCTATTCCCTCTCCTGAAAATGACATGGAGAACTCTTGGGTGGAGCAACTTAGAACGTCAACATGTTTCCTATGCTTGGAAGCCGTGGATGACTCCTGTGGCACTCATATGTGAGAAGACTGAAGGAGATGTTAGAATGAGGTCTGCCTTCTGCCTGAGAAACCTGGAGCTGATCAAACACTGAAGCATTGCTCCTGACAACGCTATCGGAGGCTGATTGACCCGCACTTCCAGTCAGGGCAGGGGTTGAAGAGCATTTCTCACAGACTGGATGTGAGCTATGCAGAGAAAAAGTGATATGGAATCATCTGGGGATTTGTCCAATTGTCTCCCTGAGAGGAAGAACTTTGGGGGAGATTATTTGATCAATGTTAACACTGGAATAAAACCACTAAAAATACTATATAACATAGAACAATCTTTTTTTAAAATACCTGGTTTTCACTAAGTATTAGAAACACAAATTTACTTAAGCTGGTGGTTTCAAAACCTGATTTCTGTTTAATTGATTATGGACTAGGAGTATTTTATTTTATTTTATTTTTTTGGAGAGGTTTTTCGCTATAGGGTGCATGCGCTCGCCAGACAGACAGAGAGAGACATAGAGAGAGAAAGCGAGAAATCACCCCCCAGGGGGGATGGTCACGCCGCAATCCCTTCTCCTCCATTCTCCTCTCGGGATCTTGGGCACGCATGCACACGCGCCCGGCATGAGTTGTAAGCCACCGGGTCCGAGACGCGAACCGCGGTCGACTACGTGGGAGTCCAGTGACATAGCCATTATGCTAACTGCTGGTTCCCTGGACTAGGAGTATCTTAAAGCACCTTTAAGAAATAAAATATTTCTGCAAAAAGGTATCTTATTTTCTCTTCCAAAAATAGCAATAGATAATTTTCTAAAGAAAATTATTCACTGCACTACCTGGCAATTATAACCCATTACAGAAAAAAACAAAGGTATCAATGGAAAGAACCATCTGACCAAATATAAAATATAAGCAAATCTGCAAATACTTCACAGGTTATAAAACAACTATGCTAACAGTGATAAAATAAATACAAACACTGGGACCACCCATGGGTCCATCGTTTAGGAGCTAGCTCCTGCATGGCTGACTGTGGTTTAAATCTCATCCTTGGCAGTTTGAAAAACTCTGGGAACATGTGCATGTTTGCCCCAAACCCTGACAGAATGGAAAAATGGTGGATAAGGGATTGTGGCATGACCTTCCCCCTGTGTGTGCTTTTTCCCTTCCCCCATCTATCTTTTTCTGGCAAGTACATGTACCCTCTGACCAAAAAAAAAAAAAAAAAAAAAAAAAAAAAAAAAGGAAATACAACTACCCATGATATTAGCACACTCTAAAATATCTTAGCAAATTACAATAAAACTTTCTGAAAAGAAAAATCTAAAAACTGAATATAAAATCTTAATGAATCAACTACAATAATTATTCAGAAGAACAATCAGAATGTTTCAGAATGCAGCAGGAAGAAGCAGAGTTAAAAAAATCTGAAAGAGACAATAAAAGTTACAGAGAGCAGAAAGATAAAATCTAATATAAAGATTCACATATACATCTAAGTGGAATTACAAAAGCAGAGGAGAGAAAGAATGAAGAGGGAGTTTTTAAGAGGTTGGCTGCAAATTTTTAAAACAGAAAAATATTATTAATCTGTAGATTCCAGATGCTTAATTTGATAAATAGAAAGGCTCTTTTGAGTATATTATAGTGAAACTGCAGTGTGCTAAATAAATTAAGATCTTAAAAAGAGCCGTGGATTAAAGAGATGTCTTGGGCTGGTCCTATAGACAGTGGTTAAGCACAGATCCCATATGACTGACTGTGGTTTGAATTCCAGCTCTGGTGACTTGAAAAACACATTGGATGCATGTGTTTGTGTATCCCAAATCCTGACAGGATGGAGAAAGGGTGGAAAAAGGGTTGTGGCATAACTACACCCACTGGGGGTGTTTTTCCTCTCTTTTGCAAGTGCAGACGCTCTCTGGTCAGTTTAAAATAAAAAAAAGGAATGTCAGCAAATCAAAGACATTTTTCAGGCAAATACTGAATTTTTCAAAAGATTGAAAAAAATGATGAACCCAATTAAAAGATGGGAAAATGAGCTGAACAGAAGTCTCTCTAAGGAAGACATACGAACAGCCAAAAAGCATATGAGAAAATGCTCAACATCCCTCATCATAAGGGAGATGCAGATAAAAACTACAATGAGATACCACCTAACCCCTGTCGGAATGGCAAAGATTAAGAATATCAAAAGTGATAAGTGTTGGCGGGGATGTGGTGAAAAGGGAACCCTCCTGCACTGTTGGTGGGAATGTAAACTAGTTCAACCACTGTGGAGAACAATATGGAGGTTCCTCAAAGATCTACAAATAGAACTACCATTTGATCCAGCAATCCCACTTCTGGGTATTTACCCAAAAGACAGGAGAACGCTCAGTCAGAAAAGTGCTTGCACATCAATGTTTATTGCAGCATTATTCACAATTGCCAAGACTTGGAACCAACCTAAATGTCCACAAACTGATGAATGGATTGGAAAAGTGTGGTATATATACTCTATGGAATACTACTCAGCCATAAAAAATAACAAGACCCTGGAATTTGATAGAAAGTGGTCAGATACGGAGGATATATTGCTGAGTGAAGTAAGCCAGGTTATGAAAGAAAGATATTGTATGTATCCACTCAATATATACCGACTATCAGCACTCTATAATAGAGAGCAAAAAATCGGAGGACATAAAAGCAGTGAAGGTACTTAACGAGAATAGGACAGTGTGGAATGCGGGAAGTGAAGAGAAGAGAATAGAGAAAGATAACAAGTGAACAATAGAGAGGCAGGACATTAGTGAGAAACAGATATGGCTTATTAACTGTTGATGTTGACATGTATAGTATTCTCTACTGGATTTGTCTGAGAAGTATTTCATGATGGGCAAAGTATTTGTACAAGCAAAATGAGAAATGGCAATTAACTGTTTTAAAAAATAATTAGAATAATAATAATAATGATGGGGAAAACATAGAAAAGATATTGAATGTTAAAGTGGGGAGATTAATGTCTCTGTACTGACTGACATGCATGACATTCCCTTTTGAAAAAGCAATGTAATACACTGTAAAGTTATATGTAATTCAATGTAATATAAAGAAGAATATGATGATAATAAAAAATTAAAAAAAATAATTGGAATAATAATAATAATGATCAGGAAAACCAATGAAAAGTTATTGAATGATGAAGTGGGGATTTTAATGTCTCTGTATTGACTGACATGCATGGCATTCCGTTTTTAAAAAGCAGTGTAATACACTGTAAAGTTATATGCAATTCAACGTAATATAAACAAGATTATGATGATAATGAATAAATAAAATAAAAAAATATATTTCTTGAAAAAAAAAAAGATCATATCTAATAGAAATACCAAGACATGGTAGAGTTAATGTCAAATTTTTTTGGCTCCTTCTAATAGGGACCTTATGTCCTAATGACAACAGATTTGACCATATCACTTTATTATCTAATGATTCATATAACCTCAAAAGGACAAATATCTGGGACTTACGGAAAAAAGTCAGTGCATATCATATTCTTATACTAAAAAATCACATCATACCCCTGCACTTACATATAATTCTTAATGTTTTTTTAATGAGAAAAAGACAACTCAAAAGAGTAAATCAAAATGGTCAATAAGTATATGAAAGGATGACCAATTTTATTAATAGAGAAGTGTAAAATAATATTACAGTGAAATATCATTCTATTCTTATCTCTTTGGCAAACATTGTGAAATCTGGCAATATCAGTCATTGGTGTGAATTTAACAGAACTCACTGCTCGAGGAAATAAGAATTTATTTACCAATGAGGAAGGTTTTACTTTACCTAGGACAGTTGAGCATAGGCCTGTCATATGATCCAACAAGTGCAATTCTAAGTATAGTTTTGTGATACTCTTGGGTCTGTTCCTCTTTATGAAACATGTTTAGAGCAGAATTGTTTATAATAGCCACATATCATAAAAAACTTGAATGCTGATCAGTAATTGTGCTGGGCAAAAAGACAGAGAGAAACAGAGACAGAAAGTGAGAAACCACCCCCCGGGGGGAATGGTCATGCTCCAGTCTCTTCTTCTCCATGTTCTTCTCAGGATTTTGGGCACACATGCACACATGCCTGGCATGAGTTTTTAAGCCACCAGGTCTAGGACTTGAATCATGGTTGACTACTAGGGAATCCTTCGATGTAACCATGACACCATCTGCTGGTCCCTGCCAATCAGTAATTGAATGATATAGCCTCACGATGAATGAATACAGTCATGAAAGTGAACAAACTATATCTAAAACATGTATGAATCTCACAAAAATAGTTTTGAGCAGATGTTAAAATTCTTAAATTAATACATACTATTTGATTTGATTTACATGAAATGGATAAACAGCAAAACAAAACTATTGCAAATTGTTTGGGAGATGCTTAGCTAGACAAGTAAGGAAATGATTTCATCAAACATCAGGACTACATTTGTCTCTCAATAGGAAGAGATTTGAAGCCCTTTTTTTTTTTTAAGAGGTTTTTTCGCTATAGGGTGCGTGAGCTCGCCAGACAGAGAGAGACAGAGAGACAGAAAGTGAGAAATCACCCCCAGGGGGGATGGTAACGCCGCAATCCCTTCTCCTCCATTCTCCTCTCAGGATCTTGGGCACGCACGCACACGCGCCCGGCGTGAGTTTTAAGACACCGGATCTGGGACATGAACTGCGGTCGACTACGTGGGAGTCCAGCGACATAGCCATTACGCTAACTGCTGGTTCCCAGAGATTTGAAGCCTTTTGAGGAGACAGATTCTCTTGTGTTTATTCATTCTGTGTGGTGCCGGGTAGGATTTGCCATAATCAGTTTTTTGGTATGAAATTTTCATCATACTTTGTTGTTTTTGTGATATTTTATACATATGTAAATAGTTGTGTGATTTTGACTAAGATTTTAACCAATCAATAGTAAAGCAAGGTTCAAATCTCATTTTAGGGGAATGGCAAGTTGTGTGGTGTTTGGGGGCACTGGACTCCCTCATGGTTAACTGAGGTTTGAGATCCGGGCCCGGTGACTTGCTTTCTCCCTGTCCCTCTCTCTTTCTCTCTCTCACTCTGTCCCTCTCTGGTCAAATTAAAAATAAGTAAATAAATAAAGTTAAATATAGTAATTCTTTAAAAAACAAACAAACAAAAAAAACAAATCTCACTTTAGGAGTCTTTTCTAAAAAGTCTTTATTGGGACCAGCATATGGTATAATGGTTACATTACTAGACTCCCACATAGTCCACTGTGGTTTGAGTCCTGGACCTGGCAGCTTAAAACTCACACTGGGCGTGTGTGCATGCATGTCCAAAATCCCAAGAGGAGAATGGAGGAGAAGGGGTTGCAGCATGGCCATTGCCCCTCGCGGGGGAGGAGGTATTTCTTGCTTTCTGTCTCCCTGGAGAGCGCATGCACCCTATAGCAAAAAAATCTTTGTCTTAAAAAAAATAAAAAGTCTTTGTTTCTTCCTTTTTTCCCGCTTTCCATGAGTAAGAGTGAGAATGAGAGCGAGAGAGACAGAGACTGACACAGAGGCAGCACTCCTGATAGGATCTTGTCACTATGATCTACCGTCTTCTGACAGATCCTTTGCACCCATATGCCTGATGTATTCATGGAGGTCTCAAGGAAGTCCATGCAAACCTGGAACCTTCCCGTGTGGGTCAGCCTCGTTTTACTACTGCGCCATCACCCAGCCCCTCAGCTGAAGAGTTTTTAAAGAAATAATTAAACTGGTTATTTTACAAATTAGTGGGCAGAATCAGAGCTGAGCTCTTGTATGACTGTGAAAGACTAACATAGACAGAAAATGACATTCTTGAGCAGTAGTACTAACCCAATATTAGTTACTCCCTACTTGAAGTGATTGTTCAATTTGCAGAGAATTGTAAGGAAGAACAAAGAAAGGTTAAAAAGACATTCATAGATTTTAGCTTTAAACAATGCATTGAATAAGACAAAGAATTTCTCGGTAACCATTCTCTGTCTAGAGCCTAGAATTAAGAATGGAGAAGGGTAATTGAATAAGGTCAAGAAGAAAGTGACTTAATTTGCAGTTATGTAAGTAGTAGGCACCAGCATCTTGGCAGTAAGATTGTTAATCACTATGATAACCTACTGAAGATGGCTAGCTATAAAACTGCTTTCCCTCAAATTCTTTAATATGTGCCGCGTTTCATTTGGGGAGAGACATGGGGATGTATTAATTGATCTTTGCCTAGTGCTTTTATTTTTAAGTAGGAAACTGAAACTCAGAAAATTCAAGTTGAGTGTCCAAAGTCATACAATTAGTAGGGAGTCTGATCAATGATTTGAATTTAGTTACATTTATCTGATTCTAATTTCTGTGCAGCTGCTGCTGTGTTAGGGGCTCTTATTAGTCGTTAGTTCGTGAAGCTGTATTTCAGTATTTTAGTAGTGGAGTCCTTTATACAAATGAGATCTCTGTATGTGATATAGTGCTGCCTCACATTGCCCAGCCTGTCAACACCTCACTTGAAAAATCATTGCTATAGTTCATTAATTCGTTATTTAGTCCCTAATTCCTTTGGTTCTGCCACTAACCTGTAAATGACAAGTGCAGTAACCACAAAGAGGCTGGAACATGACTTTGATAGTCTTAGTTTTCAATTGTGTTTTCTCAATAGACATGTAATTGGAGTCAGTGGGAGTTCAGCCTTGGTGGAGATTAATGATTAGACCTTTTTATTCTTGAAATTTCACATCAGCTTTGACTTATTTGATTACTCTGGTTTTCTTTTATGCCCTGTACAGTCTGGGGCAAGCCAAGACATTACTGAGTCTCTGTAAAAAAAAAGCTATGTTTTGCATGTTGTGGTTACTGTGAGCAACTGATTCTATTGGTACCAGATATAATGTTGATGATTTTGAAGTTTTTTTTTTTTTCCAGAAAAGGAAATAGTTCTGGAAGAATGGGACTTTAATAATGCATTATAAAATAGTTTACTTATTCATTTCTTCCATAAGTGAGAGAGAGGAAGAGAAATAGAGACAGACTCCTACCTCCAAAAGATTTTTGATGCTATTATCCACTCCCAATGTGAACTAGTGTGGCATTCTCAGACAGGTCCCAAGATATGAACCCAGGTCCTTTTCCATGTGGGTCCAGTTGCAGTACCACTGCACCGCCACCTGGCCCCTGGCAAGGCTTTTTACTGGATCTTATTGACATTAATGCTCTGCAACAGATTTTTGCAGTCTGTGTTCCAAAATCATTATGCTGGGAAGTTCTATTTGGTGCATTCAATTTATATCAAAATTTTTTCCTTGTTTGATTCCTGAATTTCCTAGATAACTTCTTTCTGCATGTAAGCATCTAAATAAGCTTTAGATACTTCAAGAACATGGTACTTTCAGACACAAAAATACAAATAATATATTTTATTTATTTTAAGTCTACAATTTTCATTGGTTTTCCTCATATTTTCATTTGATTTTCTCAATTTTACAAGAAAATTTAATGCATATTTTGCTTACTAAATTTAGTGAAAATGGAGATTCATATATGGCAGTTGTCTGGAAGTAGATAATGAGCTCAACTAGGGTGTCTTGTTTTCAGATGTCTTAGATATTATTTTCAAAAGTATTTTAGAACTTATGAGAGGTATAAATCTCTTTATAATTCCTTTATTAATTCTTATCATCAAAAATAATGGAAGAGAGAGTCTGTTGCTCAGTGTTTTTTTTTTTTTTTTTTTTTTTGAGAGGTTTTTGCTATAGGGCGTGTGCGCTCGCCAGACAGACAGAGGGAGACAGAGAGACAGAAAGCGAGAAATCACCCCCCAGGGGAGATGGCCATGCCGCAATCCCTTCTCCTCCATTTTCCTCTCGGAATCTTGGGCACGCACGCACACGCGCCCGGCGTGAGTTTAAGCCACCGGGTCCGGGACTCGAACCGCGGTCGACTATGTGGGAGTCCAGCGACATAGCCATTACGCTAACTGCCGGTCCCTTGCTCAGTTTTTTTGAGGTATAAAGATGTGACTTAAGATTGGTTCTCAAGAGTAATTTTTAATTCCCATATTTATTCAGCCATGACTCAAACTTTTTATTACTTCAATGTTTTTCTTTTAATATTCCATTTTAGTGGCAGAATGTAAAATAAATATTTCAGGAATTGTTGAAAAATATGTGATATTTGGTAAAAAAGTGATTATTTACTTTTTTTAGATAAATGCATATTTCAAATATTTAAGCATTATCATTTGCAAACAAAATAAGTCTAATGTGCTTTATTGTTCTGAAGACCACATATAGTAGAAAATTATTGAATTTTGTCCTATGTGAATTAATTTGACATTCGAGCTCTGTTACAAAAAGTGAGTAAAATAAATTTTTAAGAAACCTTCCATAGAAGGTTTGGCATAATGGCTATGTTGCTGGACTCCCATGTAGTCAATCGTGGTTTGAGTCCTGGATCTGGTGGCTTTAACTCACAGCGGGCACGTGAGTATGCGTGCCCAAGATCCCAAGAGGAGAATGGAGGAGAAGGGACTGTGGCATGGCCATCTCCCCCGGAGGGGGTCATTTCTCACTTTCTATCTCTCTGTCTTTCTCTTTCTGGTGAGCGCATGCACTCTATAGCAAAAACCTCTAAAAAAAGAAAGAAAGAAAGAAAGAAAGAAAGAAAGAAAGAAAGAAAGAAAGAAAGAAAGAAAGAAAGAAAGAAAAAAAAAAGAAACCTTCCATAGAGTCTGATGAGTTGATTTCTCCAATTTTGCGGCAAAATTAGAGTGAGAATAGAAACAACTTTCATATGAGGTACTCAAAGTACTTTACAAATGTTGTCTCATTAATCCTCATACCAATAATTGGGGACATTATTATCTCAGTAATTTCAGGTGAGAAAAATAAAATATTAAGAGGTTTCAAGGTTTCAAATCAAATCACGTGCTGAGTTAGAGATCAAGTCTATAATAGAATTTTGTCATCTGTTTCTGTTACAACAGAACATTGCTGTGTCCTGTGCATTTTGATGCTGAAGAAGGCTTCAGAAAGGTCTCTATCTTTAGAAAGTTATTCTGCATTTTCCTCAGAACTTTTATATAAATCTACACTTAAATTTTCTTTAAAAAGAATTTAAAATAAATACATAAATAAGTTGATAGTGACAAGGTACAAGAGTATGTGAGAACAAATTGAAGGAGGAATGCTCACTGGGAGGCAACGCCTGTATTCTCTAACTATGAATCTTTAATATGGCTTACCCACATATAAGTCATGATTACATGATAAAAAATTATGAGAAAAAAGTTGTGGAAGTTATACATAGACAAGAATGATTAGCAAAAGTTTCTTTTCTTCCATGGGAATATAGAGTAGAAGTCCTGCTACTTTGACTTAATTCTGGCCAAGGAGACACTAACTTCTAAATGGAAATAGATATGAATTAACTCTTTAAAAAATAAACTATACTATTTAAAAATTAATCAGGGAAGAGATAATGGAATACATCATAATTCAGACTTACGAGAGAGAAAACCATGTAAAATTATTTTAATGGAGACTTAAGACTGAGTATGAGGATCAAGAGGAATGGAAAATAACTCCAAGTAAAATTCTGATGGTATAAGTCTTTAAAGACATTGATATGTTTATTCAGGAAATTCCTTGGTAAAATTAAGAGAAAAGATGTAAAAGAACATGTACAAAAAGAGAAGTAGAATATCAAAAATAACAATAGAAGTAGTAGATGACATTTACTAAGAAATTATGACAGCCATACCCTATTTAAATCTTAGAACACAATGTAAGGTGGATACTATTATTATTTCCATTTTAGAAACAAGCAAACTGAACTTTAGAGAGGTAAGCAAGTTGCCCCACCTCCTACAAGTAGCATGGGTTTATATGAACCACATCTGAGATATAAAGCACACATTTATGTGGGACTTTTTAAAGGAAAATGTGCTAATGGTAACCAAAGAGCAAGTTATGTTTAGAGCAACAAAGAAAAAGGATTGGCTTATTCTTTGGAACAGATGGCAGGAAGAAGAGAAATTTCTCAGCTTTAGTTCTTTTTCCTTCTTTATGAGAGAAAATGATCTTCAGACCAAAGAAAGAATGTTTATAAAGGAAAATTAGAAATCCAAGATTTAGGAAGATTATGGGAGGCAAATAGCTGTCCCAAACAAGTTTATTGCAATGGGGTATGGCTGAAGTGTACAGGCTTTGGCATTTTTCAACAGGGGGTTGAAATTGTGGCTTCTGCTCTTTCTTACCTTAGAACATTGGTAAAGTTTTTTTTTTAATTTCTTTTTCTCTTTGTATATTTTTATTATTATACTTTTATATTATATTTAATGACATATATCTTTACAGTGTATAACATTTCTTTTTCCAGCATGATTACCATGCATATCAGTCAAGACAAAGACATTACTATCCACATCATTATCATCATATAACTTCTTATTTTTTTTACAGATTATTATTATTTTTTCTCATTTTTAAAAACATTCCATCACTGTACATCATTTGGCTTATAAAGAGAATTTGCATAACATGAAATCCTTCTCAGACCAGTCTAGTTGAGAATACTATATATGTTATCATTCACAGGTAATAAACCATTTCTGTGTCCCACAAATTTCATACCTCTCTATTTGTTCTTGCATTATCCTTCTCTATATTCTTCCCTTATTCCCCCCCCTTCCACACTGTTTTCAGCATCTATAATTATTTTCATTGCTTTTATGCCATCCAATATTTCAAACTCTACCATAGAGTGCAGACAGTTGGTATATATTAAATGGATACATACAATATCTTTCTTTCATAGCCTGGCTTGCTTCACTCAGCAATAAATCTTCCATATTCAACCACTTTCCAACAAGTGCCAGGGTTTTGTTGTTTTTTAATGGCTGAATAGTATTCCATAGAGTATATGTGCCACATTTTTTCAATCCATTCATCTATTTGTGAACATTTGTGTTGATTCCATGTCTTAGCTAACGTGAATAATGCTACAATAAACATTGATGTACACATGCTTTTCTGACTGAGCATTTTTCTCTCCTAATGTTGGCAAAGTATTAATCTCTGAGTCTCAATTTCCTTACTCAGTGTATTATTAGTCAGTGTTCTCCAGATAGATAGATAGATAGATAGATTTATAGACAGACAAATAAATGTGTGTGTGTGTGTGTGTGTGGCTATGGAAATGGATATATCCCATTGGTTTTGTTTATAAAGGGGATTTATTATAAGGTATTGACTCATATGATTATGAGAATCTTATGTCTGAGAAGTCTTATGTCTGCCCTCTGCCATCTGGAGACCCAAGGAAGGTTGGTGGTGTTCCAAAGTCCAAGAGCTGACAGTGTGGATTCCAGTTCAAGTCTAAAGGCCTGAGTACCTGGAACATGGGGGCATGGGAAGATTGATGTCCTGGCTTGCACAGTCAACCAGAAACAGAGAAAAAGTGACAGGGAATCTTCGCTTTCTCCACTTTTTGTTCTATTCAGATCCTAAAAGGATTCGATAATGCCACTTAAATGAGGAGGGCTATTCACTTTCCAGACTATGGATTTAAATGCTAATCTCTTCTAAAAAAAAGTCCTCAAAGACACACAAAAAAATGTTTACTCAGATATCTGAACATCCTGTGATCTAGTCGAGTTGACACTTAAATTGTCATGCCAGAGGATCTGGAAAAATATACCTACCTCCTGGGAATGAGCAGATTAATGGAGGGGGCTAGAAGGTGGCATGGTGGTTAAGACACTAGTCTTTCAGGTAGTCAACCATGGTTTGAGTTGTGGGCCCAGCAGTTTGAAACTCACGTCGGGGCTGTGTGCATGTGTGCCCAATATCCTGAGAGGATAATTGAGAAGAGATTGTGAATGTGGCCATTCCCTCTGGAATGTGTGTGTGTGATTTCTAGCTTTCTGTCCCTCTGTCTTTCTCTGTCTCTTCAGTGAGTGTATGCGCCCTGTAGCAAAAATCTCTCTTGAAAAAATAGATTAAAGGAGATAGCTGAGGTAAGTGATCTAGTAAATTGTAGGCACTTAGAAAATAAGTATCCGTTGCCATACACTTCTTTCCCATGTCCTGAAGAATTGTGTTCCAATGAATTGGAGAGGATTCTGTTAAAATAATGTGAGTAATCTTTGAAGAATCATACAAAATAAGAATGGAAATGAAGAAACATCCATTTTGCAGAGAAGCAAAAAGACAAAACCACAGCCAATAAATACATTAAAGCCAACATAATCCTAGAACACATTATGTCAAAGATTGCCATCATGAACTTTACAGGGAAGCAATAATCTCTATTAAGTACCTGTTTTGTATCAGCAAATGGTGTAATGATCACACTGCAGGATTCCCACATGGCCTATCACAGCTCAGATCCTGGACAGATCTGAAGGCTTGTAACTCATGCCAGGCATGTGTGCATGCATGCCCAAAAATTCTGAGAGGAGAATGAGAAGAGACTGCAGTGTGGCCACACCCTGGGGGTGATTTCTTGCTTTTGATCTGTCTATTTCTTTCTCTCTAGTGAGTGCACATACCCTACAGCAAAAATCTCTCTTATAAAAACTCAAGAGTACTTTTTTCTAGGGACAGCATGTGGCATGGTGGTTAAGGTAGATGACAATGGTTCAAGTCTCAGACATGGCAACTTGAAAATCATGCTGAGCACAAGTGCATGCCGCAAATCCTGAGAGGAGAGTTGAAGAGAAGGGATTATGGTGTGGCCATGCCCCTGGGGTTGTGATTTCTCACTTTCCATTTTTCTGTCTCTCTCTGGTGAGTGCACACACCCTAAGGCAAACACATAAAAAGAAGTATCTTTTACCTGGCTTCTGTATTCTGCTACATCCTAGTTTGTACAAATCGACTCCATCTGTAGGTTCAGGCCCATATAATTTACCTAAGATCAGTCATGTAACTAGGTTGAATGCGGTTGAAAGATCTAGTTTAGAACTCTGACAGTGTATTGGAAGTCCATCCCTAATTTGGGCAACTTGTCTTGTCTTAACATATTTGATCTTTCATCTTGGCAGCCACTCCTAGTGTCCTCATATTTATAGAATAAAGATCAGAAACTGAGAGCATAAGCCTGGGACCGGAAGACTGCCTCATGTCTGGAAGGAGCATACCTTTTTACATAGCAAATTAAAGGGGATTAGGACCTTTCTGATTTAAACCAGCATTATATTCAGTGGGTCTATATGATAGGATATACATTATTATGCATAGTTCTTTGCATTAAGTGAGTTCTTAGTAGTAGATGGGGACTCTGAAAATCTCCCTAGAAGCAGAGTTCAGTCCTGATGAAAAGGTTTTAAAGAAAAGCTGAGAGTAGTAAGGTACCATCCAAATCAACTGGGTTCAGTTCTACCAGAGATTAGAGCAAAAAGCCAATCATATGGACTGGCCATACAGAAGGTTTATGGGGATGGCTCTAGCTGAATTTCATACGCATTGAGATAATCTTCATCTTCGGGGGATCGAATATGGGACGTGAGTCGTAATCTCTAGTGAGGAAACAACTTCGAATATACTATCAAGTTAGGTTCTAGAACTTGGTCTAAGGGTTGGGCACGACTGTGAGCCTGAGAGTGGTAGACCTTTAGCATATATGGCATGGTTCCTCAATGCCCAATACCTCCCATGTATTGGTTTGTTCCTTTACAAACTAACTTTCTGGTCAGTGTAATTCTATACCAAATAGGAATTAGGCTGCATGTTCTAGTTATCTCATACTGTGTTAACAAATCAACTCAAGGTTAACAATGTCACACATCAGCCCTTTTGCTATGCTCATAGATTGCAAGGTTAGTGTCTTCTCCAGCATGTTTCAGGCTTCAGTTGGTAAATTCTGAGGCTACGAGTGACTCTGAAGTGATTGGCTTATCATTTGGAGAGTAACCACATGTCTGATAACTAAGCCAGCAAGAATTAAAGGTTGAGCTGAACTGTGACTAATGATGAGTGTACATGTACCTTGCCTCTCTACATCTTGGGCCTTGTGGTATGGTAACTGATTCCAGGAGAAAATGGCCTGAGAAATGGAACCAGCAGTTAGCATAATGGCTATGTTGTTGGACTCCCATGTAGTCGACCGCGGTTCGAGTCCTGGACCCAGTGGCTTGAACTCACACCAGGTGCATGTGCATGCATGCCCAAGATCCTGAGAGGAGAAGGGAGGAGAAGGGATTGTGGCGTGGCCATCTCCCATGGGGGGTGATTTCTCGCTTTCTGTCTCTTCTGTCTCTTTGTCTCTCTCTGTCTTTCTGGCAAACACACGCCCTCTATAGGAAAAAAAACCTCTTAAAAAAAAAAAAAAGAGAAAATGACTTGAGAAAGAGCACACAGAAAGAGCTGTCTGAAGGGGCCAGACAATAGCACAATGGTAAATGCGATGCTCTGCTAGGCAATTCCACATGGAAACGTTCCTTGTTCAAGTTCAAGGATTTCCTTGAATATGCTGGCACATGCTTGCCAGATCTGGGCTGGGAGTGGGTCATGGTGTTGGTGCCATGCTGGTGCTTCTTTCTCATGCTTTCTGTTTCTCTCACCTATGGCAGAAATAAATAAATACACTAAGAAAGAAGAAAAGCGCTTTTGCGAAGAAGCCAAGGCAGAAGCTGTAAGCATTCTTTTACCTTGGTCTCTGAAGTCATGAAACAGTATTTTTGCTACATTCTATTGGTTACAAGAGTTTCCAAAGTTAGCTCAGATTCAAGAGAGAGAAGTTTGCAAAATCAGGATGTGGAAGATCCTGTGGGATGGAGATACTGTTGTGGGCATCTTGGAAAAATAAAATCTGCTGCACAGTGCTGTTTTCAGTTGGTTTGTTTGATTAACTTTTGTTTTTCTTGGACAATGAATAAAGTGGAAAAATTAAAAAAAAAAACCCTTTGTGTTAGAACTTGTTATATACCTGAACTTTTTAAAATTCATCTATAGTTGTAATGGAAGTTCAGCTATGAGTTTTAAAATCTTTATTGCCTTAGATATTTTTGTAAAAGCTGCTAAGGGTATATACTCAAATATTGTATTAAACGAAAATATTATGTAAAGCAGAGTGTCAAATATTTTATGGTTCAGAAGCTATATTATTATATATTCCCACTTTAATTTATTTATTCATTTTAGAGAGAGATTTTTGCTGTAGGGTGTGTCTACTCTCCAGAGAGACAGAGTCGGAGAGACAGAAATTGAGAACTCCCCCCCGCCCCGGGGGGGAAATGGCCACGCTGCAGTTCCTTCTCCTCTAATCTTCCCTTGGGATTTTGGGCACGTACACACACACGTGCCTGGCATGTTTAAGTTACCGGGTCTGGGACTCAAACTGCGGTCGTGTATGTGGGAGTCCAGTGACATAATCACTACACCATCTGCTGGTTCCCCCCACCTTTATTTCTTAATATTGACATATATTTATTGTTATAAGAAGTCTTGTGTATTTTCATAACTACAGTGATTCATTATCTCACATCTTATGATAAGTGCTTTAAAATGTTCTGGGTTGGGTCAGCTGATGGTGTAGTGGTTAAGGTGGCTGGATCCTACATGACCGACTATGTGGTTCGATCCCCTGATTTAGCAGCTTGAAAAACATGCTGGCCACGTGTGTGTGTGCACTCAAAATCCCATGAGGAGAATGGAGGAGAAGGAACGGGGATGTGGCCATCCCCTTTAGGGGGTGATTTCTTACTCTCTCTCTCTCTTTTTCTCTCTGTCTCTTTCTGGCAAGCACACATGCCTTATAGCAAACTTAAAAAAAATAAGGAAGAAAAAACAAGTTTTGGGGCTGTTGCTGTTCATCTCTGATATTACATTAAATTTTTATATGTAGAGATACTTTCTTTTCTATTGAGACTTTATGGTTCCTAGAAATAGCATCAAGAATATGAAAATCTTGCCAATTTTATAGTGCACCTTAAAGCAATAGTAAGAGTTTGGAAATTAGTTAACTAGTTGGTACCATCATCATGTTGAAGTGGAAAGAGGTGACATTTATTAGAACTTACACCGCTTACTCTTTACATCAGCTAAACAGTCTTTCATGACTTTCCTTAGTGAAGGAGCAGGTACTGTGTTCTGGTTATGTACAGTGGCAAGTGACTGACTTATTTTGATTATCAATATATCTTTTGTATTCTAGCCAGTGATTTATTCTTGTAGAGAAATGGGGTAAGGCAGGAATAGTAGTTTTTTTGTGCCTCATAACTGAATAAAACACAATGATATTTATAAAATATTTTATCTTTGAAGACTAAAGAATGTTTCTATTTTACTTTTCTTGTCATACTTTTCTTTCTGGAGAGGAAGCAAATGTGTATAAGAAATAGGTGACTGTTTCTATAATGATTTCTTTCTTTTTTTTTTAATTTTTGGAAAGGTTTTTGCTATAGGGCGTGTGCGCTCGCCAGAAAGACAGAGAGAGGCAGAGAGTGAGAAATCACCCCCCAGGGGATGGCCACGCCACTATCCCTTCTCCTCCATTCTCCTCTCAGGATCTTGGGCACGCACGCACACACACCAGGCGTGAGTTTAAGCCGCCGGGTCCAGGACACGAACCACGGTCAGCTACATGGGAGTCCAGTGACATAGCCATTACGCTAACTACTGGTCCCTGATTTCGGTTTCTTGATCTTTCATATAAAACCATCTTCTATGGTTTGGATGTATCTCTCGTAATTCTCGTGTTGTCCGCCATGTGACAATGTTGGGAGATGGAGACTAATGGGAGGTATTGAGGTCTTGAGGGCTCCACCCTCATGAATAGATTAATACTGATTCTAAAAGGGCTTGCAAGAGGGGCATCGCTCTACTATTCTGCCTTCCACCATGTGATGAGGGAGAAAGAGGGACTCAGCACATATTGGCACCTCGGTCTTGGACTTCCTAGCCTCCAGAACTGTGAACCAGTAAATCTCTGTTCTCTAGAAATTGTCACAGCTCAGATATTCTGTTACAGCAGCACAAGAAGGACCAAGACACACTGAGAGTTCTTTTGGTTCTGGTCTTATCTTCATTTCCAAACTTAGTTTCCTGAGTCTCCCTTAGAGTATCCTTCACTACGATAATATTATTTATATTTCTATGATCACAATATTTACTCTCCTTTTTCTATTTATAGGCTCAAGATATTCTTTCACTTGATGTACTTTCTTCTCTCCAGACCAGCAGACAGAACTTATGTTTAACTTTTAAAGTGGTGTGGGTTTTCTGAACCCCACTCATGATACAGCAAGTGAGGCCTAAGAATCTGTATTTTTACCAGACACCAAAATAATTCTGATACAGGTGTTACATGCTTTGTGGAACTCTGTTTTATCAGTGGGGGTAGGTAGAACAATGTTCTCCCAAAGATGTCCTCATCCTGACCTCTGGAATTTATGGATATATTAGGTTAAATGGCAAAGCAAAATTAAGATTGCAGATGGAATAAGTTGTTCGGTAGTTGACCTTAAATAGAGATTGTTCTGGGTTATCTGGGTAGGTGGTATGAAATTGTGAGAGTTGTTCAAATTGGAAGAGGGAAGGAAAAGAGGAATAAAGAGGTTATGTGGCAATGGAAGCTGAGCTCAGAGTGATGCCATGTTATAGGGAACAAATTTGCATTCGTTGATTTTATAGATGTAAAAAAAAAATGCCATCAGCCAAATAGTGCAGAGTCCTCTAGAAGTGAAAAAGAAAGGAAAAAAATTTACCCATTGTATTAGTTTCTTAGAGGAGCTATAACCTAGCACTGCAAACTGGTAGCTTAGGACAACAGAAATGTACTGCTTCACAGACCTGGAGACTAAAAGTTTAAAATCAAGCTGTCAGTAGGCTATTCTTGTTCTGATACTCTAGACAGAATTTTCCCTTACCTCTTCCTGACTTCTGGCCTTTGCCCTTGGTCAGTCGGTTGGTCTGTCTTTCTTTCTTTCTCTCTCTCTCTCTTTTTTTTTTAGAGAGATTTTTTGCTATAAGAAATGTACGTTTGCCTGAGAGGTAGAGAGAGACAGAGAGACAGAAGAATAGAAATCACACACACTCCCACCTCCGAAGGGATGGCCACGCTGCAATTCTTCTCCTCCATTCCCTTGGGATTTGGGGCATACATGTACACACACCTGGCACGAGTTTTAAGCTGCCAGATTCGAGATTCAAACTGTGGTTGACTACATGGGAGTTCAGCGATATAACCATTACACCATCTGCTGATCCAGCCCTCCAGTCTCTGTTTCTCATCACATGACATTCTCCCTCTGTGCTTCTGTCTTCACATGGTGTTTCTTAGAAAAATACCAGTCACACTGGATAAGAGTCCACCCTAATGACCTCATCTAAACTTGATTATGCCTACAAAGACCCTATTTCCAAATAAGATTTCATTCATATTTTAGAACATAAATGCGTTTTGTGGGTGGAGTTGGGGAGAAACATCTCAGTTCAGCTCAGCATTCTGTTCTTTAGCCCTGTGAGACCTGGGCTGGGTTTCTAATCTCCAAAATTGTAAAATAACCAATTTGTATTGTTTTGAGTCTCTAATTTGTAGGTAATTTGTTACAGTCGCCATAGGAAACTCACACATAGACTAAATGTATCTCATCTCTGAAGTCCCTTATCTCTTCTCCAAACACTAGCCTTGTTTATACTTATTTAATTAAACACTAATTCCTGATCACCCCTTGTTATTGTGTTACATTTTATATCCCTCTAATGCTAAAGTTCTTGGAGAATGAGGCGATTTATTTTTTGTCTTTGTATCTCCTTGAGTAACTAGCACCTAATAACCATCTAATAAGTATTTAGTGAAAGAATGTTAAATTCTCATCTAAAATATAATTCCTTTGTCAAGTAATTCTCTTGAAACTGAAATAAAACAGAAGTCTAAGAAAGTAAAAAAAGAAAAAAAAACCTTTAAAATGTACTATGAAACCATTTTATAGTAACTGTTAAAGTTACTATAAAAACTTTACTCCTGTAAGAAAAATGAAAGCAATATTGGTCTTGAGCTATATATTAAATTTTAGTGTGGATTTAGGATATCTTGATAAAAAAGAGGAATTGCTTATGCATTTTGTTTCTATTGGTGTGGCTTAGATTCTAGGAGTGTTCACATTCTGTTGGCCAGCAAAACTTTTGATTTTTTTCTTTTTTCATTGTTGTTGAAAAGCTATAGTGGATGCTTGTCATTCGGTCTGTTTCAATTTCTGCAGCTAATGCAACCTGCATATTTCTAATTAAGCATGCCTATAAGATACAGTTAATATCAATCTTTATTTTTGTTTTATAGTCACCAGCTGCTGCACAGTACATTTTGATGTTTTAAAATTCTTACTTATGGGAGAGTTTGAGAAAATCTGTTAAATCTGTTAACCATATTGTGTGTATGTGTGTTGGCTCCATTTAGTATAACAATTGCGCTTTAAGTTATCAAATCAATTGAGCTTCTATCATTTGTCTACAGTTAAGATCCTCACTTTATGACAACTGATAGAAAGCACTTGAAAGAATTTTTCATTATAACACAAGATTGAAAATAAATGGAAAAACAATATTTTTCTCTTGTCTCAATTCTGAGCAACCATTTACAATTTTTGAAGTTTGTGTTCCATCTTTTTGTTTCCAACACCTGTTGAAAAAAGCCATTTTAAGAGAAAACCTTATACTGTTTCATATTACAAGTAGGAAGAAATTAACTAATTACTAACTATGTATTTTTTAATTTGTGAGAAGACACATATGCTCCCCAAAGAGAAACAGAGGGAAAGTGAGAAAGTACCTCCATGGGGGGATGGCACCCAATAACCTCTTCTCCTCCATTGCTTCCTTTTTTTAAAATGTTTAATTTTGGGGATGCTTGCGCATGATCCAACATGTTTTTCAAGCTACATTGTCTGGGACTCAAACTGTGCATTTGGCCATGTAGGATCTAGCTGCCTTACTCACTGTGCCATGGACTAGCCCCATTTCCTATACAATTTGCTTTTTATCATGGGTCTATGACAGATAAACCATACTCAGTGCTATGGTTAGCAGCAGCAACAATAACAACAACAATAAATTTTCACTAAAGAAATGAAGAAACCCTGGAACTATTGGAGCTGTCAACACTCACAGACATAAAACAATAAATAGCCTAAGAGAAATGCAAGCATCAAGTGTTTGCCAATAAGCACTGGTGACGGAATTGAACAATTGAGGTCTTATGGGAATGATGTTAACATTACAGTCCCCGTCCCACTCCTTATTCACATAGAATTATCCCAAGACCCCCAGTGGATGGCAGTACTGGAGACGACTATCCCCTGTGTATCCTCACTGGATGCCAGTCCCCTGGACAGTACTGTACCTTATGTATACTATGTTTTTGAAGTTTAATACCAGGCACAGTAGTGAGTGACTAATGGGTGAGTAGCATATACAGTCTGAATATGATGGACACAGGATAATTCATGGCCCAGGTGAGACAGAGTAGGACATCATGACGTTTCATCATGCCACTCAGAATGGCATGCGATTTAAAGCTTATGAATTGTTTATTTCTGAAAATTTTCATTGACTATGTTCAGACTGTGGCTGGCCACAGTTAACTGAAACTACATCAAGTGAAGCCACAGATAATATATTATGGAATCATTTGCTGTCATGTGCAGTGAATGCAATTATATGTAAGTGAATACAGCATGTACACTTCTTAATAATTCAGCATAGAATTGGTTTATTTTTGGAGAGGTTTTTTCGCTATAGGGCGCGTGTGCTCGCCGGACAGACAGAGAGAGACATAGAGACAGAAAGCGAGAAATCACCCCCAGGGGGGATGGTCACGCACAATCCCTTCTCCTCCATTCTCCTCTCGGGATCTTGGGCACGCACGCACACGCACCCGGCGTGAGTTTTAAGCCACTGGGTCCAGGACGCGAACCACGGTTGACTACGTGGGAGTCCAGCGACTTAGCCATTACGCTAACTGCTGGTTCCCAGCATAGAATTGGTTTTGAAGTACATAGTAACATGTTGCTGGAGATAGCCAAAGTAAATATATATTTGATTCAATGAGGAAATAATCACATTGGCATATATATTTTTATTTTTGAATGTAATTAACAAAATGTTAAGATATTCTAATGAGTGAAATATGTAGGCATGCATAGTATGATAGTTTTTGCTGCCTTACAGATTTGTAAATTTTGTAAATTGCAAACTTTAACCTTTGTGAAAGAGATTGAAGAAGATTTCAAAATTTCTTTTTTTTTTTCTCTTTAGAGAGATTTTTGCTATAGGGCGCATGCACTCCCTGGAGAGACAGAGACAGAGAGACAGAAAGTGTGAAATCACCCCCAAAAGAGATGGCCCACACTACAATCCCTTCTCCTCCATTCTCTTCTTGAGATTTTGGGCATGTATGCACATATGCCTGGCATGAGTTTTAAGCCATGGGGTCTAGGACTCGAACTGTGGTCAATTACTTGGGGGGGTCCAATGATGTAATCATTATGTCATCTGATGGTCCCAAGGTTTCAAAATTTCTTAGAATAACACTCTCAATTGTGTAGCATAAGTAAAGTTTTCCAAAAAATAAAATAAAATAAAAGCATTATGCCAGACAGATTCTGTGATAAATAATCTCCATATATCAACTCTAGCAATCCTAACCTGCAAAGTAGGAGCTATTGCTTTCTTCATTTTGCAGATGAAGGAGATGAGGACCAGCCATCACTCAGCCATAGAGTGGCACACAAGGGATTAACGTATTTTTCAGAGTGTCTTTAGGTACTGTTATAGGCATTGAAGATACAGCAGCAATGAAGCAGATTTTTAGAAAATCCTAGTTCTTATATAATTTACATTATTGTGGGTTGTTTTTCCTGGGGGAAAGAAATCAATTATTAGGAAGTCAAAAATATCTGTTAGTAAGCCACAAAGAAAAATACCGTTAGTAATCCATTTGTTGATTTTTTTTTCTCCCATGTTTTTCATCACCACCAAACGTCTTTCCCTGGGGAAAGGAAATTCTTCCTTCTCATCACCTCTTCTGAGTGACCTGTTGTCATCTATTTATAGTCCTGACTTTCTGATGGCCCAAAAAACTAAAAGTGAATCTTTTAGATTCATTCAGGCTCTAAAACAAATGATGGAAAATTGTATTATGAATTATGTTGTCTGCAAAGAGGGATAATTTCACCTCTTTCTTTTCCTATTTAAATGCCTTTTATTTTACTCTCATGTCTGATTGTGTTGGCTAGGACTTCAGCACTATGTGGAAAAGGAGTGGAAAAAGTGGACAACCTTGTCTTGTTCTAGTTTTTAGTGGGAAAGCTTTCAACTTTTCCCCATTTAGTATGATGTTAGCTATGGGTTTGTCATAGGTAGGTTTTATCGTTTTGGGAGGTGTGCATCCTATACTTATTTGTTGAGTGTCTTAATCTTGAAGGGATGTTGTATTTTATCAAATGATTTTTCTATATCAATTGATATGATCATGTAGTTTTTATCTTTTCTTCTCTTAATGTGATGTATTATATTTATTGTTTTGTGTATGTTTTATAAAGCTCCACATCATTGCTGAGCATTCAGATACTGTAGGAAGTTTAAAGAAAAAGAAATGGTAACAATAATTCTAATAGTCAGATATTATTCCTATTAACATTTTGGTTTATATTATGTTACATGTTTTGTAACTTTGTGAAGATTGAATTAGTCTACCTATGGTGTTGTATTCTTATAAAATTTGTCCTGACCATGGGTTAGCACTGTGGTTCAAGTGCTTAAGCCCAGCATATAGGGAACTACATACCACATGGCCAACCCTGGTTTGAATCCAAGCCATGGAAGCTTCAGAACATACCAGGTACATATATATATATGCCAAAAATTCTGATAGGTTGGAGATGGAGCTAAAAAAGGTGAAGCAAAGGCAGTAGGGACCCACTATTCTCAGCCTGCCATCGCTGGGTAGGGCCTCCACCCTAGAAATAGACACCAAGGGTTGAAAGGGGTCCTTGCTCTCTTGCTGTACATGTCTGGAATTTAGGCTTTATAAAGTGGGGTTAGGGGTGAGGACAAATACTGGAAGTCTGACCTTCTGCAGGGGCTACTTTGAACCTTGACTTGGGGCTGGTGGGAGAGAATGCCCTGAACTCCATTTTCTTGGCCATACCTGCCCAGTGTGAGGTTCCCATGATGCTGAGCTGGGTAGAGAGTGAGTGACGGAGTGGTTTGTGTCTCCCATGCCACAGACAATCAGTGTTTTTACTGACTCAGTGATTTATTTAAATAAATGTTTACTCACTTGTTATATGTCCTTAGACAATTACAAAGACTTTATGTGTATATATATATATATTTTTTTTTTTGAGGAGTGATATGTAGAACTCCTCATGCCACCATTATAGAAATATCCTGAATCCCTAGATTACATTTTTCAATCACTATTGAAATTCCTGTGAAAACTAAAGTTTTCTCTTGGTATAAAATTACAGACAATTACAGATAGAAGGATCAGGTTCTAGTGTTATATAGTACAGTAAAGTAATTGTAGTTAGTAACAACTTATTGTACATCTCAGATTAGCTACAAAAGAGTATTTTGAATGTTTCCAATACAATATAATGACAAACGTTTGAGATGATAGATATGCTGATTACTCATATTTGATCATTACACATTATATGCACACACTGAAAAACTGCATTTTACTCCATAAATATGTACAATCATTTTATGTCAATAATTTTTTTTAAAATAAAGATTTATCAGCTTTTTTTTTAAATTTACTATAGAGCACATGTGGTCCTGAGAGAGACAGAGAGAGAGGGGAAAATCGAGAAAGCACTCCCCTCAGGGGAGAAGGCCATCCCATAATCCCCTCGCCTTCCTTCTCCTCTTGAGACTTTGGGCACCACACACACCCAGTGTGCTGCTGCTGAGTTGGGGACTTGAACTGCATAGTCGGCTATGTGGGATCCAGCTGCCTCAACCACTATGCCAGTGGCTGGCCCCTCACCAGCTCTTATAGTGAGCCAGTTATGGAGCTTTGGGCAGGATTGCTTAGGTTCTAGCTAATAAAAACGTTCCATATTTTAATGCCTGTCTCTTAAACTCCAGGCTATATCAGTTATCAAAACCCTCAAGGACTCAAGTGGATAAAGGTAGATGTGGATAAATAACAGGGTATTTAACTCAGTATGCTTACTCTTTCCCACACACTTTCGCGGCCACTAATCCCACCCTTGTTCTCCTTTCATTTTGTTGCCCACACTTGTCCCTCTATAAGGGACATCCCACTCCAGAGTGAACAAGGAGAGTAAGTGTTAGTCTTTGGACTGCGAAACAAGGAGGACAAATTTAACTAGTTTTAACATGACTTCTAGGGATCCAATATGTAATGGGAATTAGAGAACTGGGGATTAAAACAAACTGGAGAAAATGTGTCACCCATTAAAGGGAAAAGTTCTTCCTTGTCAGCAGCTGATTGTTTCCATATGGAAGTAATGTCATCATCAGACCTGATCATTCCTCAAGAAGAGCCGAAATTCAGATTTGTTCTATATGTAAAAGGTCCTACTTTCTATGCTGACAACTAATTAAAAAACAAAACAAAACAAAAACCAATCCTGCAGATCAAGCAGAGCATGACTGTTATTTATATCTGGCCACCAGAAAAGTTAGTATCTGCTTTCATAATCTGACCTCCCAAAAGAATATCTGTCTGCAAATCGTAGCAATTTATTTAACTAATCTTGTGGAAACTAATGTTTTATGATATCAGTTTATTGGCATTAGTAGTCTTTTAGGTTCAGAGCTTTTTGTGTTGGGGATAGACCAGCCCTCAACTGGATTGAGAAACTAGTTAGGATTCAATGACTCTCATGTGTATCTCTTCTAAATCAGGTTGTTACACTTTTGATAACAACACGAAAACATTTTTTACAACCTGAATATTATTGTTCTAATTTTACTGCAAAACTATTCATAATGCACTTGCTTCAATTCTGTGGATACAGTATCTGAATGAAAATAGTCACAAAGCTAGGGAACCCTTTTTTGGTCAGAATTTTCTCAGTCTTCTGTTGCTTTGTGTTTGCTCTGAAGGAAGCGTTTGGTAGGCATTTTTTCCAGGTTCTTTGGGGATACAGTGTAAGAATTTATTGTTATCAGCTGTTATAAGAGAAACATATAATTCTGAACTAATGACCTGATAGGTAAAGGAATAACTAGCTGCAATATAAAAACTAGTTCCCAAGGACATAATTATGTTATTACTGGCAAACTGAGAGTTTCTAGTTCATTAAGTAGGAGAAGGAGAAAAGAAAGTATAAATGATAAAGGTGAAAATTTAGTGTTTTTTTCACTGTTCACATATTTTTCCCTCCTGACCAATAAAAATGAGGGAGGTTTCTTTACACTAAATGGAAATAAAAACGACGAAGCCTTTCTTAAATCGAGGGCCATGTGTCTGTCCTCAAGTGTTTTATTATGTGGAATGTGACCTTTATTTAAAGAGCATCTCTGTCTGATGATAATTGATGGTGCTTTGAGTGAGAGTTTATGACAGTACTTCTACTTATTAAAAATACTGTCCTTAAGGTGAAGATGCTTCTTTTTAACTTTTTCCTAGCTTAACCTTTGGAAATACCATGTCAGTTTAGTTGTATTTATAGATTTAATTAACATGTTTTGGGCTTTTTCAGGTCATTAATAAAGATATGGGGTATGACCATACATATTACTAATCCTGATAATTCACCAGCTTGTTTAACTTAATCATTCATTCTTTTTGTTTTGTGTGTCTTGTTGGTTTTTAGTCTGGTTTGATGATCATAATTCAAACCCATTACAATTTTAAAATGTTCTATATATAAAGACATTATCTTAATTACTTCACTGGATAGCTTTGAGGTGATGCTACAAAATAATGGTGTTTTGCTTTGTTTTGTTTACTCAAGCATCCTCCTGCTAAGCTTCTCAGGGTTCTTGTGAGGTTAGGCCAAGAAATTAGACATGGTCTGGGTATAAGTATTAATGCTTTCTTTAATAATATTCCAAGAGAATCAGCCCAACATGCCCTCTTGAATTAAGGAATTCAATAAAGTTGAGGTATTGAAGAATAGAGGCTTATTTCTCTGAATAATTAATTCTCCTGTTCTCTTGCTTTTTCTTTCTTTCTTTCTTCCTTTTTTTTTTTTTTTTTTTTTTTTTAATTTGCTACAGGTCGTGTGTACCCGCCAGAGAGAAACAGAGTGACAGAGAAAGTAAAAAAAATACTTTTCAGGGGGATGACCGTGTTGCAATCCTTTTTTTTTTTTCCACTCTCCTCTCAGGATTTTGTGTACACATGCCCGTGGCTGTTTTCCAAGCCACTGCATCCATTTCAACTTTGCAGTCAGTCATGTGGGATCCAGCGCCTTAACCACCATGCCACCCTGCTGGCCCTAAACTCCCTTCTTAAAAATATCATAATCAAACACTTCTGTGAGTCTCACAGATTTTAGAATATTAAAGCAAATTTTTAACATGCAAGCCCTTATCATCTGCATATTAATTCTGTATTAATGTTTTGTTCAATAAATATACTATGAAGCATATCCTTTATTATCTATTTTAAAAATATTTATACTTTCAGCTTATATATGACCTAACAAGCTAAATATTTATATCACTTTCTATTTGAGGAAGACAGTATAGTATAAATAAAAGCAAAACTGGACACAATTCTGGCCTACACCACTCAGTAGCAATCGTGTGACTTTGGGCAAGTTAACCTCCCAGGTTCCTTTTATAGAAAACAGGAATGAGAGTAAAAGTACTTTTCTATTAATTTGGGATGTTGTGAGGGTTAAACAGGTTAAACTGTGTGAGTCGAGCACGTAGACCATTGCCCTCTAGGAAAGTAATTATTGCTGGGCCTCAATCTAATCTCTACTGTGTCTTCCCTTTCCCTAAGTCACTTCACAGTTCGTCCTCCTCTGCCTTCTCCTACCGGCTTATCAGTTCTCTCTGCTAATCCAACTTTTGTCTATGGGCCATTTCAGGATGCTTAAAGAGGCCTGTTGCTTTCACGACCTTAGGATCTCTGTAATTTCTATGTCATAATATCAGATGGAAAAAATAAGTCTTAGAAATCAGAATTGGGCAGGGACCAGCAGGTGGTATGGTGGTTAAGGTGCTGAACACTCCCACACAGCCAACCACAGTTCAAGTCCCAGACACAGGGGCTTGCTTTCTCACTTTCTCTGTCTCTTTTCTTTCCTTCTCTGTGTGTCTCTCTCTGGTGAAATTAAAATAAATGAATGAATAAATAAAATTAAATAAATAATCCTTTAATAAAAGAAATCAGAGTTGGGCAAGTTTCGAATTGCTGTTGTTATTTTCAGCTTACTATATAGCATGACAGTTTTTATAGAATCATAGCATGATAGGAATCTTTGGAAGTCTATTTTAAATTAATTTTTATGCAAATGCAAATATTCTATTTAATTTTTAAATAAACATTTTGAAGAATAAGCTGGCACAATTCAAGATGACTTGTTTTTTTTGCCAAATTTTTTAAATTTTTTACAGGGGGTTAGAAATATATTTATGTTTTTCAATTTGCATTAATAATGCTAGATAAAACATAATAAGCATGCTAGAACATGTATTGAGTTGTTTAATTTTCATTAAACTCATGTATTACATGGTAGGACATATATTGACTTATTTAATTTTCATTAAACTCTAGTTTTACATCTGGGACATGTACTGATTTATTTAACTTTCATAACAATCCTATAACATATATATTTATTTTTTACTTTGATAAATTCAGGGATAGAAGTTCAAAGAGATTAAGCAGTGTCAGTAATTGGCAGTGTCAGAATTCTTTGTATACAGCCTGTTCTAGCAGCCAAGATCTTACTCTCTCCTCTGTTTGCTGTGGGAGCCACAGTGTGATTGGAACATCGGAGGTGGTACCACTCAGCACGGGTGTGTCTGAGGCAGATGCTTGTGTGTTAAGTATTTGTTAGTGATTTCAACCAGGACTTCAATTCTTGGGACTCAGGTGACATCAGACCTTGACTGCAATGAGAAAGAAGTGTGCACGTGCAAAATGGATTTTTATCAAGGAGGTAGTAACAAATGACTCAATTGATAAACTATACACATTTGGTGATTTGTGGGGGAGGTGAAGGATAGTGATGTGTGTTTGACTTTCTGAAATGAAGAAAATAAGATGAATTAGAGAGGTTCCAAACACTACAAAGTTCCATGTTACTGCTTTAGATTTGACACTATGTGAGGTGGTGCAGTTTAAAGAAAAAAATGAAGAAACTTTAGCTACTTGCTGTTCAAAATGGCTATGCCATGACGAGCTCTTTCTGTTTCTACTTTTGTTGTAGCTTTGTTTTGCTTATTCTTTGACACTTGCCTGCCTCTCAGAGAAAGTCCCTTTTGAATCATTGAAGTTATGTAGTCATTGTAAGGAAAAATGGACCTTGATGTTGGGATGAGCAGTAATAAAGTCACCTGATAATCACTTTTCAATTTTCCGTTTACTCTTCTTGTTTCCCACCTCCCTGCCCCCATGAAGCCTGACTTGCTCTTTTATGGAAGCCTCCAGTGATGAGTAGCTCTGGTGAAGGCAGTCCATCATTGCAATACACCAGGTGGTTGATACTGAGCTGGACAGGCAGGAAAGGGAAAGGACAGGTGATGGGGAAAAGTTTGATAACAAGTATAGTTCCTAGTAATCCTTCTGGAAGAGAATCTCTTACAATCTCTTTAAGTGTTTTACTATTACAGGGAGAATCATAAAATACAAGTAATATCAAGTTTGAGTTTAATGAAGAGAGCTGTTAAAGGTGCATTCTCATTTCCAGAGAACCAGAGTTATTTGATTCTTGTTGATGTTGTTACGTCAAATACATCATATGCATATAAATCTAATCACCAAAATCCAGGGATAAACAAGATAATAAAGCAAATGCTTTTAAGAAATAGAAAACAAAACAAAACAAAACAAAACAAAACAAAACAGTGTGTCAGTGGCAGTGCTTAAATATTTACAAAGCAAGTTGACTTGGATGAGAATAGTCCCTTTTCTTGCCACTCATTTTCCTTGAGTAAGCTTGCGAGCAGCAGACAGAATTCCGTAGGACACTCCTTGTAAACACTAAGCAAAAGATATGGTTGTAAAACCAAATCGGCAAGTCTGCAAGTCTTTCTGTATTCTTTATACTGTTTCAGGTATATTTAGGATAACATTTCACCTTGCAAGGAAGGTGTAGTTCTAAACACTGCTAGGCTTCTTTGAAATGTGTGGGTTGGCATCCTGCCTCATCACACCCCTTTATAAGAGACTTGTTAAGATGGTTGATAACTATTATTCATGGTGACTTTTAAATGTGATTAAGGCTTTTCACTCAGTTGAAGAAAACTGGATCTATTTTCAAGCCATCTTGATAGAGATTGCCACTGTGTGTGACAGGACATAAAAAAGATTTCTGCTCCATGAAGAGGGCAGAGATTCTTGGGCGAGTCGCACTCATCCACGTGGTTTGCAATTTCTGAAAGGTTTACTGCCATCACTTCCTTACCACTTATCACTTCTTATCCTACAGAGGTCTGGCTCTCATTCCCAGTAGTCCACTGAAACTACCTGGCAAAGGCAAAATTACCAAACCCAATAAACTCTTTTTCAGTATTTACCCAACTACATCTCCTTGCTTCATTTGGCATTATCGATCTTTTTTTCATCCTTGGAACTTTATTTCCTCTGATAGCACTACCTTCAGTTTCTCCCTCTATCACTTTGATTAATGCTTCCTGGATGTCCCCTCATGGATTATGACTCATACTCTTGCAACAGATCCAAACAGAATTCAGCCTCCCTACTTCCCATTTCGCACCCTGACTAGCCCCACTCTTTCCGTGTATTTCATGTCTCAATTATTTGCCCACCCATGTAAGGATTTAGTCTGAAAGCCATAAACATTAAGGAGAGGCTTCTTAGGTTCCCCCACCTCAGTGCCTTATATACCATCTTCGATTTTTACATCTTAGTTATTTCTTAACTCTATCCACTCTTCCATAGTCCTGTCAACACTGCATAGAGTAATGACTCTTCACTGATTTGTTTTTTCATCTTGTTATTTCTACCACAGATCTATTTTCCAAACATGGAAAAGGCAAGTCTGGCCATGCTATTCTCCTGTGCTCTTCACTTGCTTCCTGCTGCTCCCAGAATAAAATCCAAACTCTTAGCATGACATAATAAGTTCTCCATGATTTAGCCATTGACTACCCCTTCAACCTCATTTTCCTGCACTCTGTGCTCCCAGTGATGTACTACCATAATGCTCAGTAGCTCATTTCCCTCACATTATGCTCTTCACTCTCCTAGCTTTCTTTTTACAATTCTGACTGATTGGCATGCTCTGAACTTTTTCCCCCTTGTTCATACTTCTGCTTTAACATAATTATTCTAAAAAGTCTTCTTTGGCCTCCAGGATTGAATTAGAAGCTTTTTTTCCCCTGGTATTTTCATAGCATCTTACACGTATTACACCTAGTATGTACTGAAACTGGTTGTTTTATGATCTTTCTGAGTACTAACAAGCAAGGACATGGGTTGGGTATTATTTATTTTTGTTTTCCTAGAATTTGGCATAATAAACTGAGTATGAGCATAGAAATGCTAAGAAAGCAAAACTTTATTAAAATAAAGGAACATTTTTGAAGTATCATGAGAGAAATGGAGAATACACTGATTGGAATGTTCTGCATTATGATATATGTATGTGTATGTAAATACATGTATGTAATTTTTTCACTTTCTTATACCTAATACCATAATGTAGTATGGAAGAATAGCTAAAATGAGGAGTATTTTGTTTGGTTCCTACTCTAGAGCCTTTCAATAGTTCTATATTTAGAACTAACCAACAGTTAAAAGGACTATTCACTTACCGTACATGGGTGAGACCACTATAGAAAGAGAACAGATTCCAAGCGATCAGTGGTCTTAGGATGATTTACTGTGCTCAGGGTTTACCAGTGATTTGAATATCAATTTACTCAAATATTTGGTAGAAATAAGATAGTATTTCTATGAAAGGGGCTGTAAAGATCCTCTAATTCATCATCTCATTTGACTGTGATTTTGTTAAGCCCAGAGTCTGGCAGGTATTTAATAATAAGCTGAATGTTCATTTATCTTTCCTCCTTTTGCATATATAGGAAACGGAATGGGGGCATCAGTTGAAAATAAATGCCTTGGCCTTGGATGACATAGTTTCTTTCAAGTGGTCTAAAGCAAAGTGCGTTTGATGTTTAGCACATTTATCTTTTGTATCATATTTTAAATTCAACATAAAAACAAAATTCAAAGATCAACAGTTTTCTTTCTTATAAATATAGATTCTAGGGAATAGTGTTATTTATTTATTTATTTATTTATTTATTTATTTATTTATTTATTTTTACCTCCAGCTTTCACAGCTTCCACTATATATTCCTTTATTCTGATAGTGCTGTGAAAGTCTGTCCTTCATCTGCTCCTGTCTGCATTAAAGGTGCCATATACGGTTTGAGCTGCCACCTGATTTTTTAAAGTTTATTTGTTTATTGATTCACTGAGTCAGAGAGACAGGTATTCCCAACAGGATCTTCACACTGTGATCCACCCCTAACATGAGTCAGCCTTGCATCATGGGCACCCATGTTCCTGGCTCTCTCAGGGAGGTCTCCAAGCATTCTCATGTAAAGAGGTGGCCTGAAAGCTGTAAACATAAGACTTTATAATGCTTGGGAGAATATTTAGGATGACATTTCACATTGCAAAAGGGGTGTCGTTACTAAATGATGCTGGGATTATTTGAGATGTATGAGTCAGCAACCTGTCTCATACTGTCCTTTTACATGGGTCTTATCAAGGTGGTTGATAACTTTTTTTTAGGTTTTTGTCATAGAGTACATGTACTCAATGAAGCCAGAGAGAGACAGAGAGACAGAAACTGAGAAATAATCCCCCAGGGGGGAAGGTCACACTGCAATCTTTTCTTCTTTCTCCTCTCAGGATTTTGGGCATTCATACACACATGCCCACTGTGATTTTTCAAGCCACTAGGTCCAGGACTCAAACTGTGGTTGGTTATATGGGAATCCAGTGCCTTAACTACCATACCACCTGCTAGCCCAAGGTGGTTGATAACTGTGAACGTGGAACATTACCATGTGGGTCAACCTTGCAGAGCATTGCATAACTGCTTCACCACCATCCAACCCCCTAATTATTTTTTAAAAACGCATGGTATTCGGGAACCAGCAGTTAGCGTAATGGCTATGTCGCTGGACTCCCACGTAGTCGACCGCGGTTTGCGTCTCGGACCTGGTGGCTTACAACTCACGCCGGGCGCGTGTGCGTGCGTGCCCAAGATCCCGAGAGGAGAATGGAGGAGAAGGGATTGCGGCGTGACCATCCCCCCTGGGGGGTGATTTCTCGCTTTCTGTCTCTATGTCTCTCTCTGTCTGTCTGGCGAGCGCACGCGCCCTATAGCGAAAAAAACCTCTCCAAAAAAAAAAAAAAAAAAAAAAAAAAGCATGGTATTCATGCTGGATAAAGCAATGTTGTACCCTGTAAAGGTATGTGTGACTAAATGTAAATTAAAATGAAAAATAAAAAAGAGTTTCACCTAATAGACTTTTGCTAATATTATTGTGTATTCGCTGAAAAAACAAACAAGAGGCTGATGACAGAATAAAAGAGATGATAGCTGTTCTCTCAAATATTGAACCAAGAGCATCCTGCTAAATTTTGGTTTATTATTTTAATGGCAAATACTTGAAAATCCTAGAAGTTCTTTTAGGCTATAGGAAAGTATCTATTATCCAAATTATTGGTCTAATTGAAGGGATATGGAGAGAAGTAATGGTATTTAGGATATTAAGATAGGATTAAAGGATACTAGTATTTAGGATATTAGGATAGGATTAAAGCCAAACTATTATAAACAACAATTTTCACCAACTATCAACTAGACAGAAAGCCATTTGAAATTGTAGAGTTAAAGATCACATAGCAAAAGGAGCAGGTTAGGGAGGACAGCCTGGTTAGGAGGCTGAATATTTCCTTAGTCCTTTTCTATGCCTTCATCCTGTCCTTTATGAAACTTTGCTTGTTTACTGGCACTCTGGCAGAGTAATAAGCAGTTTTCATAACTTTTCTATTCTCTTTTCTCCCACTCAGATATGTAATTTGACTTTCATGATTCTTTTCAGGCTGCTTAGCTGTTTCCTCAGTGTTTTTTCTATTCCTACATCACCTTCTGTAAAATATCTTCGTATTCTCCAGATAGCTTCCAAGATATCTTTAATAAGTGATTAAATGATGGTTTAAGGAAAAATACTCAATGACCAAGAAATCATTAAAATGTTGTCCAGTGAACATATTGGTGCCTCAGTTGGAAATACTTTCTCAAATGGATTCTGAAAGGAAATGATGTGATTCGATGCCATTAAATATAGATGACGACGAACTGTGAAACTGAGATTGTTTTACCGTATCTTCCTCAATAAGTGAAAATAAATTCCACATATATAACACTACTATTCTTCTTCCACTCTGAAAGGCGTATGGTGAGAAATTTTGTAGTGTCCATAGGTTTATTTACCTGAAAACACAATCTGATGCCTCAGACTTTCTCATTATGAGATTGATTACTCTTCGATCTCAGGTTCTTCAGGGGCACTCCCCAGCTATTGCAGTATCCTCTTTTGCTTCCTACCCTATGAATTTAGTAGGTTGCATTTTTTTTCTTTTATAGCTCATGTTTCAAATTGCCCTGTATCACATTATTTCTGTTGCTTTGCTGAGTTTGTGTCAGGCAGAAGTGTGCCAATGAAAAATAATTAACTGTTACTAAGTATATCATTTATTTTAAGTCTTTACAAGAAGAGTTCTAAGGGAATTCCCTGTGATTTATTTCAAACTCATATTCAATTCCTGCTTGACCCTTGCTAGATCAGAGATCATGAACGAGCAAGCTGTAGGCCAAATATGACACACTGACATATTTTATTTGGTCTTGCCGGTATAATGAAATGTTTGAATTAATTGCCAACATTTTACAGTTGGGAGTTTTCACATAAAAATCTAGACTACTAACTTTCTTTCTCTACCGTCCTCCCTCCCCCCCTCCAGCTTTCTTGAAATATCAGAATACTTGGCAATGCTGGGTTTACATTCCCTCAGGAGCATCGGTTGATTAGAGCTGAAGGTTTTAGAATATGAGCTCTTGCCTTTTGGCTAGACCGCCATCTTCCAGTAATTAAGCAAAATAACGAACACAAAGGGAAAGAGGAGAGGCACCAGATATATGTTCTCTAGGACTTTTAGAAAACATGGAGTGGTTCCTTTGGCAACATATATGTGAATCTGTAGGGAAGGTGATATTGCAGATATCAAGGGAATGGGTACTGTTCAAAAAGGAATGCCCCACAAATGTTACCATGGCAAAACTGGAAGAGTCTACAATGTTACCCAGCATGCTGTTGGCATTGTTGTGAACAAACAAGTTAAAGTCAAGATTCTTGCCAAGAGAATTAATGTACATTTGAGCATATTAAGCATTCTAAGAGCAGAGATAGCTTTCTAAAATGTGTGAAGGAAATGACCAGAAAAAAAAGGAAGCCAAAGAAAAAGGTACCTGGGTTCAACTAAAGCGACAGCCTGCTCCACCCAGAGAAGCGTACTTTGTGAGAACCAATGGAAAGGAGCCTGAGCTACTGGAACCTATTCCCTATGAATTCATGGCATGATGGGTGTTAAAAATAAACTAATCTGTGGTCTATTAAAAAAAAAAAAAAGAATACGAGCTCTCCAGTTACTTGTAGGTCTCTATCTTATTTCATCTCTGTTTCTCTTCCTCCTGGTCCCAGGAGACTTTTTAATTGGTCTATGCACTAGACTAGTGCTTCTCAAATTTTAATTTTCATATGAATCACCTGGAGATCCTATTAAAATCTACATATCAATTCAGTAGTGGGTGGGACCTGATTTTGCATTTCCAACAGGCTCTGTGATGTCACTATTGCCATCTCATCCAGTATATGGAGAAATAGGTTGCTCAGAATGAGGCTTCTTGACCAAAGGTATCAGCATCGATGAATCATGGACTCCGAAAGTGCCAGAAATCTGTTTCATGAAACCTTCCTGGTGATCCTGCTGTACACTAAATTTGAGAACCACTCTCCTAATCTGTCTTGGGTAAGCATACTGTTCCAAAGGAGATTGATGATTGAGCACCCACACTTGGAGACTCAGGGAGAGTGGGTCTGGAGTGGGGCCCAGGCATCCGTATTTGTAAAAGCTTCTCAATTGCTTCTTATTTACAGCAGGGCTTCTTAGCTCTGTAAATGCTGAGAAGAGCTTCTCAACTCTTTCATGCTCAGTAAAGAGACTTTTTTGGCACGTTACACAAATGTTCAATAGTTCTCTTGTTAGAAAAATGTTATAACTGTAACACTACTAACTTAAGTCCATTTGATTTTTGCTATATCCTCTGTAAAGCAGTAAGTAGCTGATTTCCCGTCATGTTCTTAATGATCACTGAGTCCTTTGATCAAATATGGTATTTCATAAATCATCTCTTTACAAGTGTATTTATTATTTTGAAAGCCTGTCTCGCTATCTCCTTGCAGAGTGCCTGAGACGTTTGAGCTTTATGGATTAGGAAACATTTCTTGTTGATTCTATTGACACCACCTAATAGATTTAAGTTGTATGTTACACAAGTCAAGCAAGACTCTGTTCATGCTTGTAGCCATCATAGATTTATATATTTATTAAGACCATTGTTTTGGCAGATTGCTTTATATAGTGCTTTGAATAAGAGATAACTTTTTCTAAATCATATAATGGCTTTATTGAGGCTAACAACAGGGATGCATTTAGTTTAACCAATAAAACTACAAAAATTCATGATATAACAGATTTTTCCACATCTAATAAACATATCAACTAATCAATTGTTTGGCAAGTAAGCATTGGTTCTATTTAGTATTAGTGTTAAGCAGTTAATATGTTTTAATTAACCAATATACTGGTAAACTTATTATTTACCAGTAATTTTTCCAGTAGTTTAATGTATAAAATTTTATAATTTTACCAGTAAAATTATACGATGACCTGATATTAAAGCTTAATTCATTTGACTATCAGTTTAAGAAAGTTTTGCCAATTATGTACCATGTTCTGAATTACAGCATTATTAAGATGTAACACTCTCTGTAAAGCATTTTAGGTTATGCAAAGTGCTATTACAGGTTAGTACAGTGATTCGAACCAAGTTATAGAAAGCAATTTAAGAAAGAAAAAAAAAAAAGAAAAATTACCATACCATATTATCACTAGTCATTTTGTTTGGCTTTGGAGATAATAGAAATTTTTTTATTTTTACTTTTTCTTTGTATGTAGAGAAGAGGCAACAGAATAACTTAAGCTAACTCTGCAAATTGAATGGATCCTTTGCCTTTGGGCTTAAAGTGTAAGTGACTGGTTTGTAATGCCACTTTACCACCTGCTGTTATATTCAGTCAGAGTGGAAAGAAACATTTATAGATTGTAGCAGTCAGTACTGAGCCATATATATTTTCTTAATATGAGAATGTCAACAGAGCATGGTTTGCATCTAATCCCATTTCGTCTTTTCCTCTAAGGATTAACATTTTCTAGTTCTTGTTAAGAGATATTTGTATATGGGGAATTTTGATGGTTTTTGCTAACACCAGATAGTATACTGTACTGAAAAATGCAGGCTCTTGGTAACTAACAAATTATGTTTAAAATAGAGATCTGATCTAACTAAATTTTTACATGAACTTGGCACTTAAGCAAAACAATTTAGAGCAAGTTTACTCAGAGTTTTTCTTTTATCATACAATTCCATAAGAAGGGATTGAACAATGGTGTGGAATCAACACCAGTGATCCATGATAAACCTGAAAGCATTGTTTATTTCATCTCTTTCTAGATGCTAGCAGAAGTCCGTGTGATTTGAAATTTCAACATATTCTGTCCAGCATTGCAGACATACTGCCTTTTTAATTTTTATTTCTTTAAAAAGCTTTTTTGAAACAATGAACTTTAGTTCAGACTAGCATGATCAGGAATAAAAGGATAAATAGAAGCAGGCATGATCTCTTTACGATCTCGTAGCTCTGCATGCTAATTCCTACTAATTTTGATTTATTATTTGACCTTCAAGTCTCCTTTCTATCAACATAAAAATTGAACAGGATGCAGCATAGAGTAGAGATTTGGAATATGGACTCTGAGGTAGCCAGCCTGGATTTTAACTATTGGGTTGTTGGAAAACTCATGATGCATTTTTGCGTAGGAAAACATAGAAAAATAAGACATGACCATTTTGACAAACCACTATTTGAAAAGATTTAAAGATCTATATAGTGTTAAAAGAAGGACCTTGTGTTATCACTTTTTCAGTACAGCAAACAATTGGATTTTTTTTTTTTTTTTGGAGAGGTTTTTGGTATAGGGCGCGTGCATTCGCCAGACAGACAGAGAGAGACAGAGAGACAGAAAGCGAGAAATCAGCCCCCAGGGGGGATGGCCACGCCACAATCCCTTCTCCTCCATTCTCCTCTCGGGATCTTGGGCACGCACGCACACGTGCCCGGCGTGAGTTTTAAGCCACCGGGTCCGGGATGCGAACCACGGTTGACTACGTGGGAGTCCAGCGACATAGACGTTACGCTAACTGCTGGTCCCAACAATTGGATTTTTGAGGGTAAATATATGAAAATATTTTATTCTAGTCGTAACATAAAAATATTTTCCTCGTTTCCCTCCCTTATCTTCCCTCCTATCTTCCTTTTTTCCCCTCCTAGCTCCCTAGATTCAGTCTTGGTTAATGGAATACTATGATCCCATTCATTTCCATCATTCAACTAAGCTCATGGCCTATTTGGCCTGGTTGGATATTTTTTAATTTTCAGTGTATAGGGGCCAGCAGGTGTCATGGTAGTGAAGGTGCTGGACTCCTATATGGTTGACTGCAGTTTGAATCCTGCAACCTGGTGGCTTGAAAATCATGCTGAGTATGTGTACTATGTTCACCCAAGACCCCAGGAAAAGAATGGAGGAGAAAGAATTTCAATGTGGCCATCCCCTGTGTGTGTGTTGGGAGGGTGATTTCTCATTTTCCCTCTCTCTGTCTCTCTGTTGCTCTTTGATGAATGTATTTTCCCAATGGTAAAAAAAACTTAAAAAAATAAAATCTATGTTTAAATCATTACCAAGAACTACCCATTCCATTTCTGAAATATCTCTGTTTTACTTACGATTCTATTATCTCTTGTCTGTACTACTCAATAGCCTTTGAACCTGTATTTCTGCTTTTATTCTCTTTCCAACTAGAGCAAGGATTTTCTTTTCCTTTCCTTTCTTTCTTTCTTTAGTTCACTATAAGATATGTGTACTCATGGAGGGGGGAAGGAAGTGAGAAATCATCCTGGGGAATGAAGGTGCTGTATTCCTTTCTTCTCCATACTCCTCTCAGGATTCTGGGCACTCGCACACATGAGCCCTGACTGCTTTTCAAGTCACCAGATCTGGGACTTGAACTGTGAAGTCGACCACATGGGACCTATCACCTTAACCACCCATTCCACTATCTGGCCCCCTTAAGCCATGATTTTTCAACCCTCACTGCCCTTTAGAGCCATTTGAAGAGTAAGGAGGCGTAAGTTGCATCATAGAACAACTAATTCAGAATCTTTGGGAGAACACCAGATATCGATTGTTTTTAATTATTTCATTTTTTAATTGACAGAATCGGTATATATTTATTGAATACAAAATTATGTTTGAAGTATCTACACATTATGGAAGGTCAAAACTGAGCTAATTAAGATATGCATTACCTCACATATTTTCTGTGACAAGAACACTTGAAATTATTCTCTGAACTTTTCAAGACTGCAGTAACTTCTTATTAACATAGTCACCCTAGAGTGTGTTCAGTGGCACAGTGGTAATGCGGTGCTCAGACAATGCTGGATCCATAGGAAAGATCATGGTTTGGTTTCCCAGTCAGCTTGTATGTACTGAGTGCATGCTCATGATTATGACTGGCTGGTAAGGCTGGGTAGTACTGCAGCATGATAATCGGCTGATAGTGCTTGTCTTTCTGTCCCTGTATATCTCTCATGCTTATGAAAGAAAAATACATACATAATCACCATGGTGTATAATAGATCTCTTTACTCTTATCTAACTAAAATTTTGTGTCCTAGGACCAACATTCCCACTCACCACCATTCTACCCTTTGTTCTGTGAGCTTAAATTTTTGGAATTCTATATATAAATGCAACCATGCAGTATTTCTCTTTCTATACCTGACTTAACTCAGGTGCATCTTATGGGGCTGCAAATAACAGTATTTTCTCCTTTTTAAAAGCCGAATAATATTCCATCTTGCAAATAGTCTCATGGTATCTGTATTATCTGTGATTTTACTTAAGTTCTTTATATAAATTGTTATAGTTTTGTATATGAACTATGCATATCTTCCCATATATTACTTTACATTATCTCTGGATTACTTATAAGTAGCTGAGTAAATAGTTGTAATGTAAATGCTATGTAAATAGTTATTACTCTGTATTGTTTAGGCAATCATAACAAGAAAATAGTCTGGGGTATGTTTAGTACAAATACAACAAAGATAAGCTTAACACATCAGCAACAACTTTATTTTTGCTCTACTTGGTTAAACCTGTAGACGTGGAACCTGTGGCTATGGAGAGACCAATGCATACATCCCATTTTCTTCAACTATTCATCTATTGATGGACACTTGGATTATTTCCATATTTTGGCTATTGTGAATAATACAATAAATATGAGAGAGCAGAAATTTCTTCAACATGCTGATTTCATTTCCTTCGGACATATCCCTGGTAGTGGGGTCACTGGATTATATGGTAACTTGACTTTTTGGTTTTCTTCTTAAGGTTTTTGCCGTAGGGTGCATGCACCCACCTGAGAGAGACAGACAGAGACAGTGAGAGGGAAAGTAAGAAATCACCTCTGAGGGGGGATGGCCATGCCACAATCTCTTTTTCTTCATTCTCCTTCTGTCCTTTTGGACACACACACACATACGCAGCATGATTTTCAAGCCACCAGATCCGAGATTTGAACTGCAATCGACCATGTGGGAGTCCAGCACCTTAATCACCGTACCACCTGCTGACCCTGGTAACTCTAGTTTTAAGTTTCAAACAACCTCCATACTGATTTCCATAATGGATATACTCATTTGTATTTTCACCAATAGTGTGTAGGATTCCCTTTTCTCCACAGTTTTGCCAATATCTTTCATCTATCTGATAATAGCCATTCTAAAAGATAAGAAGTGATAAGCACATTGTGGTTTTAATTTGCATTGTTAAAAATGAATTCACTATAAATGCATGTATTTGTTTCTGAGCCCTTTATACTACATAATTGTTTTGTGTGTCTGGTTTTATATGAAAACTATGTTGTTCTTTTTTGTTGTTGTTTTAATTTTACCAAAGGACACACACATGCACTCTACAGGATCTATTTATCTATCTATCTATCTATCTATCTATCTATCTATCTATCTATCTATAGAGAGAGACAGAGAGGGTAGGGGGCAAGAGAGAGATAGAGAGATAATATCTTTTCTATTTCTTCCTCCTTTTGGGATTTTTGGCATGCACTTACATATGCCTGGTGTGATTTTAAAGCCAGTGGGACCAGGATTCAAACAGTGCAGTTGACTATGTGAGAGCCTCTCCAACAACTATATCACCTGTTAGCCTCATGCTGTTTTGATTACTACAGTTTTGTAGTATATATATATATATATATTTTTTTTTTTTTTTTTTTTTGAGGGAGATTTTTGCTGTAGGGTGTGTGCACTCACCAGAACGATAGAGAGAGACAGAAAGTGAGAAATCACCTCCCAGGGGGATGGCCATGCTGCAATCCCTTCTCCTCCATTCTCCTCTCGGGATCTTGGGCATGCATGCACACACGCCTGGTGTGAGTTTAAGCCACTGGGTCTGGGACTCTAACTGCAGTTGACCACATGGGAGTCTAGCGACATAGCCATTATGCCAACTGCTGGTCCCTAATTTTTTTTTTTTTTTTTTTTTTAGAGAGATTTTGCTATAGGGTGCATGTACTCACTGGGGAGACAGAGACAGACAGAGAGATAGAAAGCAAGAACTCATCCCCCAGGGGGAATGGCCACACCTTAGTTCATTTTCCTCTGTTTTCCTCTCTGGGTCTTGGGTAGGTGTGGACATGTGCCCACAGTGAGTTTTAAGCTGCTGGGTCCAGGCTGTGAACTGTGGTTGCCTATGTGGGAGTCCAGCAATGTTACCATTATGCCATCTGCTAGTCCCTATATTAGGCTATCTTAAGTCGATAACTTAACTTTGATTACGTAGAAAGCCCAGCACTTTTACTCACCCTTGCCCACATTTTATGTTCTTGATGTTGTAATTTATATTGTTTTAATGGTTCCTTAAGAAATTATTGTAGCTATTATTATTTTAATGATTTTGTAGTTTAACCTGTGTACTAAACATAAAAGTGATGTATACACCCCAAATACAGTATTAGAGTATTCTGAATTGGCGCATTTAGTTTTATCATTCAGTTTTATACTTCCATGTGTTTTTGGTATTAGTAATTCACGACATTTTCTTTTTACCTTGAGTAACTCCATTTAGCATTTCTTGTAAGATTGTTCTGGTGAACTCTCTCAGCTTTTCTTTGTCTGGGAAAGTTTTTATCTCTCCTTTTCTGAAGGACAGTCTTTCTAGATAAATATTCTTGTCACCTTTTTCCTTCAGCATTTTGACAATATCATCCAAGTTTTGTCCTGAGAAGTCCACTACTAGTCTTAATGGAATTTTCTCACACGTGATGTGCCTTTGTTTCTTGCTGCTTTCAGGATCCTTTCCTTATCTTTGATTTTTTTTTGACAGTTTGTTTATAATATGTCTTTGTGTAGTCTTGTTTGGATTGAATCTGATTGGAGACCTTTGTCCTTCTGGGACATGGATAGTTAATCTTCTCCCAGTTTTGAAAGGTTTCTTTTTTATTTTTTTGCTATTATTAAAAATAAAATAAGCTTTGTGGCACTTACTCTGTATCTTCTTTTCCTAAATATTCTGAATTGAAATATTTAATCTTTTGATGATGTCCCCATGAATCTCATGTTTCTTCATTTTTTTCACTCTTTTCCCTCCTGACTTTACATTTTTAACTAACCTGAAATTGTGTTCACAGACTCTCTCTTCTCCTTGATTGAGTTCTGCTGTTGATACTCTCTACTGCATAGAGAATAGTTCACTTCATTCAATATATTTTTCAGCTGCAGAAAATTTGTTTGTATTTACTAATTTAGATGGTTCCTTTAAATTTATTTTGGCTACTTATTGTTTTCCTAATGTCATTGAATTATTTCTCTGTATTTTCTTAAAGTTTGTCAGAGGGTGAGGGATAGGGAATCAAGGATGGCAAAATATATATATATATATATATATATATATATATATATATATACACATACATACAAGACATAAGAAATGGAAAATTATTTGCTGATAACATTTATGTTGATGTGCTTGATTGAGCCAATATACAGTGTATTTTGGATGGAAAATTCACTTGTATGCTGTAATGATGTATAATGAATGAATGTAAAAAATAAATAAATTTAGGGACCAGAAGTTAGTGTAATGGCTATGTCGCTGGATTTTACCCGGTGGCTAAAAATATGCTGGGCGCGTGTGTGTGTGTGCCCAAGATCCCAAGAGGAGAATGGAGGAGAAGGGATTGCAGCGTGGCCATCCCCCCTGGGGGGTGATTTCTCGCTTTCTGTCTCTCTGTTTCTCTGTCTGTCTGGTGAGTGCACATGCCCTATAAGCAAAAACCTCTCAATAAATAAATAAATAAATAAATAAATAAATAAAAAATAAATTTAAAGATAAAAAATTTTGTTGAACTTCTATAAAACTATTATTTTACATCCTCCATCAGGGAGTTCATAAATTTCCATTTCTTTGGGGTCAGTTACTGAGTCTTGTTTTGTTCCTTTGACAGTATTATATTTCCTGCTTTTTCTTGATTCTAGGAGTCATGCGTTTGATGTGTGCATATTTGATATGCAGGCATTTATTCAAGTGTTTTCAGACTGACCTTATTAAGGAGAACCCTCTACTAGTCAGTCTGTCCAGTGACCCTGGACAGGCAATCTTGTGTAATACATGGGTAGACTTGCTATTGGAGGTCTTAGACAGGATTTCCTGGTACCTGGATCAGCAAGTGACTGGATTTTAGTGCTTGAGTCTATGGGATAGAGACTAGAGCTGAGATCCAGTGGAATGGCATCTTTACTGGATCTGTGAGGATGGGTCTAGTACTTTCTGTGAGAATGGGCCTGTATCTGTGGGGGTGCCTTGAAGCCTTTATCCACAGGGGTTGAAGTAGACCTTTCTTGAGTCTGTAGGGGCTGGCCAGTTGCTGGGATGGGCCTGGAGACTGAGTCCATGAAGACTTGACTGGTGCTGGGGCAGGTCTGAAGACGGTCTGCAGGGTAGGACAGAGACTTGTACCTTTGGGGACTGGCTTGACACCATGGCATGTCCAAAGTCTGGGGTAATTGGCCATTGCTGGAGTTTATTCAGAGCTTAGATGCACTGGGGTTGGTTTGTTGGTGTGTCAGGTCTAGAGGGTCTGTCAAAAAGTAATGGCTTAGAGGGACCAGCAGTTAGCATAATGGCTATATCGCTGGACTCCCATGTAGTCAGTTGTGGTTCGCGTTTCTGACCTGGTGGCTTAAAACTCACACCGGGCACCTGTGCGTGCATGCCCAAGATCCTGAGAGGAGAATGGAGGAGAAGGGATTGCGGCATGGCCATCCCCCCTGGGGGGTGATTTCTCGCTTTCTGTCTCTCTGTCTCCCTCTGTCTGTCTGGCAAACACACGCGCCCTATGGCAAAACCTCTCCCAAAAAAACAAACAAACAAACAAACAAACAAACAAAAAACCAAAACACACACACAAACACAAAACTAATGGCTTGGAATCTGGGAATGTCCTCACTGGGCCTTCCTGGTGCTGGATTTTAATAGTACAAATGTGTCTGGTTGGTCAGAGGCAAAGTCTTGTGCTCATTTCTTCTCTTTTCCCATTACAGAAGGAATCTCATTTCACACTGTGTTTGCCTGAGGTTAGGGGAGGAGTGATACAAGTAATGTAAATTTTCCTTCTTACTCTCTTCACTGAATCTTTCCTTAATTTTGTACTATACCTAGGTGCTGTAAGTTTTTAGCCAATTTCCTTAGCTCTTATGAAAGTATTTCATGTGTAGATAGTTACACTAATTGATGTTTCTGATGGCGTTGGGGTGGGTGAATTCTAGAAAGTCTTTTTATTAAGAGAGATTTTTGCAAAGGACATGTGTACTTGCTGGAGAAACAGAGACAGAAAGCAAGATATCATCCCCCAGGGGGATGGCTATGCCACAATCCCTCTCCTCTATCCTCCTCCTGGGATTTTGGGCATGCATACACACATGCCTGGAGTGTTTAAGCCACCTGGTCCAGGACTTGAAACTTAGTTGCGTCTCTGGGAGTCCAGCAACCATTGTGCCATTTGCTGGTCCCTCTAGAAAGTCTTATTCTTCCATTTTGTTCAAATAACAGTTTTATAAATCCAAGCATCAGTAATTTTTTTTTCTTTTTTTTGAGAGGTTTTTGCTTTAGGGCGCGTGCGCTCACCAGACAGAGAGGGACAGAGAGACAGAAAGTGAGAAATCACCCCCCCCCCCCCCCAGGGGGGATGGCCATGCCACAATCCCTTCTCCTCCATTCTCCTCTCAGGATCTTGGGCATGCACGCACACATGCCCGGCGTGAGTTTAAGCCACCGGGTCTGGGACTGGAACTGTGGTTGACTACGTGGGAGTCCAGCCACATAGCCATTACGCTAACTGTTGGTCCCCAAGCATCAGTATTTTTTAAGAGTTACTGAGGTGATTTACATGTATGACAATGTATGAGGACTTCTATTCCAACTCTCCTCTTATAACAATAATTCTCAAAGTCTGGTCCCTAGATCAGCAGTATAGACATCACTAAGGGACTTGCTAAAAATGTAAATTCTCAGACTTTATCACAGACCTACTAAAGTAGAATATCCAGAGTCCAGAAGTATGTAGTCTAATAATCCCTCCAGGTAACTGTGATGCATGTTCAAATTTGATCATTTTTGTTGTTCAATAGTTTCAGATCTCTGCTTTTTTTTTGATTGTTATTATTAATTTTTTCATATTAGGTTTTACCTCTCCCAGGTTTTTTTTCACACATTCATTCCTACTTAGCTATACTTATTTTATTTTACAGTACATACACTTTCATTAGTTAAATTTCAAAGTATAATATGCATTTAGAATGATGTTCACTATTAGAGTGGATATAAATTAACAGTGCAAGTACTCTTAGCAGTTTGAGATTTCTTTATTTCTTTCTATAATATATAAGTAAGCCCTTGGTTTTGCCTGACAATGGAAATGAAATAGAGTTAATGACATATAGTGGTTGGAAGAGTTATGCAATATTGCTATTATTTAGATCCCATCTCTGCCAGTGCCAAACTTGGCAGTTTACTTTATGTCTGTGGGCTTAGTTCCTCATCTGCAAAAAGAGCTACAGATAGTGCCTGTGTCATAGAAGATCAACTAAGTTGCTCAAAAAAACATTAGTTATTCTTACTAAGAATCCCAGAATATCTTTTTTTTTTTGGTTTCTGCATTATTAGTGTAAAAACACATTCTAATATTTTTTGTAGGGCTCTTTTAAAACCACTTATTCTGTGAGGATTGGTTTAGTTAAACTAGATTATATAATCCATAAATCCACTTAGTTTGGTGCTCAGGAACTGCTACATGCCCTAGTTCCTTGAAAGAGAACTGATGAGAGAGGTAGTGCTGTCGTGAGATAAATTGCTGCTCTCCATCCAAGGCCCTTGACACACGGATCAAAGGAGAGTACCCGTATACCTGTATGAATGCTTATGCTGAATACTGGAAAAGCTTAGGTGATGTCTTAATGCACCAGACAAAAATACATACAAATAACAGTTCTAATTTATTATCCCATCATCATGGATGATCTTATGCAACTTGAGGAGAAAACACCGTATTCTGGAAGATTTGCTCTAGGTCAGTGCTTTACAAATTTTAATGTACATGTGAGTTACTGAGGCTCTTGTTAAAATGCCTATTCTGAGTCAGTAGTTTTAGAGTTGTTTCTGAGATTCTACATTTCTAACAAGTTCCCAGGTGTTGCAGATGCTGATACATAAACCACACCTTAGAGTAAAAAAAGCGAGCACGACTCTTTTTTTCCCCAAACACCAATTATTCGTGGTCCTTCATTACTTAGTTAAAAACCCATAAAGCTATGCACAATATCTTTCAATACTTATTGGCTTTCATACTAGCTTGCCTCCTGCCCTTTCCTTCCACTTATCCTGTACTTTAGAACACTGAGAACTCTTAATTTTGTACTCTTTACACCTTTATTCCAAAAACCAATGAGACAGGATAAGAAGATTGGGAAGGAAAAAAGAAGATAATGATTACTTAATAGAGTCTCAAAGTCAATGGTGATCTCAGATTTAGAAAATTAATGTTATTGATGCTGGCACAACTACAAAATCTTTTCCAACACTGCCAAATTCTAAATTTTTCTCAGTTGATGATCTGCCTAGAGAAAAATTAAAAGAACTTTCTTGGCTACTTTTTGCCTTTTAAAAATGTCATATGTAATAGATGATGCACAAAAAACATAAGTACTTTATACCAGTGCTTAATGTTTGCAAACTTTAGAAATATTTTTATAAATCAAAGTTGGACATTTTGTTAAGTATTTTTTGTAAAGGTAAATATAGAGATTCTGGTTATTTATTACATTCTATAAAATTTTTTAAATAAAGTTTTTCTTGAAATACCATTATGCATATTTGTAATGGAGTGCCATATTTTTAATGGATGAATATATGTTTTCAGTAGCAGGTGGAAGTGTTGAGGCTCTCAATTATATTAAATATGAGCACATACCTAGTAGTCAACAACTGGTGAAAGTTCGGGAGGTAGGTTAGGTAGGTATAGAGCAAATATGTTAGAAGTGTTAAAAATAAAAACTAGAATTATTGTATCTGTATAGATAATTTGGAAACCTTTTAATATATAATTTCATTTTTAAGTTTATTTGTTTATTCATAATAGAGAGTATGTACAGATATCCTTGTGCACAGGCATGCCCAAGAGAAAAGCACTTTCAATAGAGTCTTGTTCCACTGCAACCTCTTCCCCCCAGACTTCCAGCTCATCAGGATCTTGGGCACATGCATGTGCACTGACATGCTTTATGTCAACTGGGCCAGGGATCCAAACGTGTGATCACCTATGTAACTTCCAATACTGTAGTCCAGTGTGTTAAAGACTGTGACGCTGAGGCTGGGCCTAATTTGGAGACCTTGAGAATGACTTTTGAAAAGTACTATTAGTGGTTGGCTCTTAACAGTACTGGTTAAGGAGACTGGATCCCACATGACTGACTGTACAGTTAAAAGTCCTGGAGCTGGCAGCTTGGAAAATATGTTGGACATAGTGTGCTTGCATGCCTAAAATCCAGAAAGGAGAATGGAGGAGAAGGGATTGTGGGAGAATGAAGGAGAAAGGGCTGTGGCATGGCCGTCCCTCTTGGGAGGTGATTTTACATGTTCTTCATAGCAAAAAAACCCTCAAATAACAAAAAAAATGTAAAGAAAACCAGAAGTACTGTGAGCTATGGCTATTAAGTTGGACCCTTGGAGATAAAACCTACAGTTGTAGACTTCTTTTAATCTCTCCATCTGTCTGAAGTTACATAATCGTAGCTACCGAGAAGTCTTCTAGTGTTAACTTAGAATTGTAGACTCATAGCACTCACTCCACAGTTCAGCTAATTTCAGTTCTACTTATATACTTCCTACACACACGATTGTATGTACGTACATACTTTGTTTTAGTGTGTGTGCATATGAGCAATAGTACACTGTTAATATGCTCATATATTCATGATTAAAGTAATATACATAAAAACATACTAATTACACATGCATAAACACCCATATGTATAAAACCATTATATCATATTATATATAATAAAAATAGTATATTTTATTTTTTATACACTGAGACCCAGAGAGGTGGACCCTAGCTCCTTGAGGTAGTTAGCTCTTGGAACATCTCAAACATTTGGTAGCATTCTCTGGCCAGGCTGGAAGAGCGCCCTTTCCTATAAGCACGAGAATATCCCAAATGCTACCGCATAATATGAGCAGATGCTTTCGTGCTCTTGGAACTCTGCATTTTAGTGCAGCACTCCATATTGTGTTTACATTAGAATACTGGTTTTCATTTTAATAACTATTCAAACAGATTTCAAGTACACAAATAAGAGATTTGCATAGCATATTAGGAGGACAAGAAAAAAACAAATAATGAGAACAGTGTTACCATTTTCTTTATGGTTGTCTCCCTGCCGCAAGTGTACAGTGATCAGTTAGTTACATGTCGTTTTGAGCTATAGAACCCTCATGCTCTATTAACTGTGGTGTCAGGAAAATGGCTCCTGGCAATTTCCCATCATGTCAATTCCCTGAGTATTTACATTAGCAGCACCATTTTTATGATGGGTACAAAAAAAAAAAAAAAAAAAAAAAAAAAAAAAAGAAAGAAAGAAAGAAACGAAAAGCCCTCTTCTCAGCATTTCCCCATTTTGAGTACAGAATGTTTTCTTTCCTATAAAATACACTTCAGGAGTAACTTAGTGATGCACAGTAGATACTGGAGCTTGGAGAGTAACGGGTTCAGTTCAATCTCTGGTTCATTATTAGTTCTTTCTGTATTTCATTTCTTGATCTAATGTAAATTGAACTAGGGAATATTTGGAACACTAGTAATGGGTTTCGAGGAAAAGAATTGTTGAATAGAAACTCTAGGAAACTCTTGGATGGAAAAATTTGGAAAAGGCAGTTTCTTTATACTCTCAAGAAGATATTTATGGCAAAGCATCAGGTACCTTTGGTAATGAAAGACATTGTTCATATTTCGATCAATACCTCCCAGCTGATATATAATTCAACCTGAATGGGACATGACATGACATTCATTTTTCTTCATGACATTGAGTGACTTGATGCTATTTCAAATGGTAAATCTAGAGGTTTGGATTATAAAAAAGTTAGTTTTTTAGTAGCATCATGCTGTCCAAGGATGAAATTGAGAAAGTTTTATTTTAGTTTCCATAAAAGCAAATTAACTTCATGTTAGGGTCAAAATTTAGTGAAAGTAACACCTAGAGACCATGTTTTCTATTTCTATAATTGCAGTTTTTTAAACTCCATTTTCTTTCTTTTTCTCTTAGCCTTCATTACCCTAAACACTCTCAGAGATTTCCCTAGGAACCTTTAAAGTGCACAGTGAATTTCAGTATCTCTTGTTTATGTTTCTAGCTCTGAAAATTCATTCGTTGTTTAGATGCCATTGAATATTAGGCACTACTTTGCCCTGCAGCAGCAAGTGATAACAAAAACCAAGTAGCTACTAGGTATCAGTGACTGTTTTCTCAGGGGCTTCAACCAACATTTGATTTTGTTTGAAATTTATGCTATACCGTTTTAGACTACGAACCCAACATTGGTTCCTTTGAATGATATGTTTGTGTTTTCTTACCGAGTGTTGTATGTACTACTAGTCCTGTTCGTGCTAAGAGGAACTGGACTTGAGGCACGATGAATCTTTGCTTCTACTTTACAAACCTACATAAATAATTTCTTTTAGAGGTAAGTTCTTTGTACTCAGACCATCTAAAGTGCATATGAATTTGGAAATACATTTTACTGACAACTCCCCATTTCAAGAGTTAAGAATGCTCATTTATAAATAGTACTGTTTTCATATTCTTTTCTGCTGGAAATGTGAATCTGTCAATTAAAGAGTGTCAAAGAGTGATCCAAATCTCAAAAATGACTTCCAGCTACCTCAGACTTTTAAAGCAAGATAGACTCCTGAGTTCCATGCTGTGAGATAGGCCCAATGTAGCAACTGACACTCATTAAAGAGCTGATTAATGAGTGCCCCTAACAGAGTATTGTTTTTCCCCCTTCAGGTGATGGTAGTAGTGCCTATGATTAGACTTGGTGTTATAATGGTGTAAAAGATTTTATCATCTATTTTGAAAATATATCGAAAATGATATTGAATGTGAAGCTAGTATTCTTTGAAAATATTAATTAAAATGCAATGATAAGTATGTTTTCCGTGTTTTATAAATGTACCTAAGATATTCATGGATACTGTCAACCTTCCTTCCTTTTTGGGTGGATTGCTCCTCTTGAATGATGTGATATCACACTCCCCTGGTTTCCTTTCCTCCTCCCGTGACAGCATCTTGTCAGTATCCTTTCTGAGCCTTGATCCTCTTACCCTCATCCTCCGCTTGTCTCTTAAATCAGACATCTGCCTTAGTCCTCAGGGTTGATCGCAGTCTCCCACCTATGTCTAGATGACTTTCTCAAATCTGCTCCCCTACCCAACTTCTTCTCAATGTATCAAACTTTTGTACATTGCCTCTTATTAGATATCTCCATTTGGATGTTCCAGGACAATTCAAACTCTGCATGTCCAAAGCAGGATTAGTCACTGTTATTGTTATTTTAAAAATTTTATTATTTATTATTTTTAAAGCTTTTTTTTTTTCATAAGACTAAAAGACAGAGAGAGACAGAGTGAGAGAAAGACAACCACCTTCAACAGGGCATTATGCTATAGTCCCCTACCAGCCTTCGCAGTCATGGGTTTGTGCTCCTAGAATGTACAAGTCACATGGGGATTCGAACTCGGGGTCTTCTATATAAATTCAACTTTTCTTGAGTAGCACCTACTGCTAAGCAACCCAGTCAGCAACTTTTCTTGAGTAGCACCTACTGCTAAGCAACCCAGTCAGCCCTGATTTAGCAATATTGGCCCATTTTTTTTTGTTTACTGAACTACCATGTTCTTTCTAACATCTTCGCATATGCAGCTATCTTAACCTGAAATATACTTTTCTTCCAGCTACCTCCTATTTACTCAACATATCTCATGATTGCCTTTATTTTGGAAGTCTTTCCTCATTCTTGTGTCAGTATTAGGAACTTCTTTTTTATAAAGTAATGGTAGTAATGATAAAGGTGATGATGATAACTTTTAGTTTCTTACTGATGTTGTAACAAATTAGCACATACTTAGTGGCTTAAAAAATATGTTAAGTTCCAGAATTTAAACGGAAAGATAGGACCACAACAGAAGAGAGAGTAATTACACGAGACTTAGCTGGTAAAATACAATTTTATGACTTTTGACTAGAGCATTAATTATTTTCTTCTATGCTTTGCTTCCCAGATTTAAGGAGCTTCTCTTGTGCTATTAGTAGGTTCATTTACCAACTGTTTAAACAGAATCCTAACCTTTTTTCCTGGCTTTAAGTCTTAAAGAAATTTCTCTTAGCATTTTTTTTTTGATTTATTAAAGCTAAAACTACTTTTCTTGACATTAAAAAATACCTATCTAATGACTGTATAGCCTCAGTTAGGTGCTACTTTATAGTATGTTCATTCTATTCACTGAGTTTTAAACGTAAAGTCAGATGTGTTCACAGATATGTATATATCAGCTGCACTTGCTATTGAAAGTGTTTAGATTAATATATTTTGTGAATCAATAAAATGTGGGAAAAGAAGAGGGGGCACAGAAAGCAACTGTAGATACCAGAGACAGTGTGGGAGGAGGGTAGGAATTGGCAGAGGGTGAGAAGTAGGGAATCAAGGGGAAAAGAAAAAAAATATATATATTAAGAAACAAGAAATAGAAAATTATTTGTTGACAATAGCGTGTGTGGTAATATCCTTAATTAAACCAATATCCAGTGTATTCTGGATGGGAAATAGCATTTTGTATGCTGTGATGATATACAGGAAATGAATGTAAAATAAATAAGTTCAAAAGAAAAAAAGTCATGGCCACTACACACACACACACACATAAATTTATTATCTTACTGTTAAGAAGGTTAGACGTCTGACCATCTGACACTGTTCTCACTGGATGCTCTGGGGAAGTAGGAGAATATCCTTAAATTTTCTTAACTATTCCAGTATCTAGAGACTACTTGCATTTCTCAGCACCTTTCCTTCAAAGCAAGCATGGCTGGTTGTCTTTCTTACTTCATCATTCTATCGGACTCTTTCTGCCTCCTGCTTTCACTTTTTAGAACTTTCGTTTTTCTATTGGGTCCACCTGGATAATCCAGGATATTCTTCTCGTTGTAAGGTCAGTGATTAGCAACGTTAATTTTACTTAAAAACTCAATTCCCCTTGTCCAAGTAACCTAAGATTTTGGGCATGAGGACAGGGATGTCTGTGTGGGGGAGCACATTTTTCTGTCTACCACGGCAGCTAACAGTTACTGAGAACTTACTGTTTATTAGGCACTTTTCTAAGTATCCTGCACTCATTAGCTCACATAGTGGCCAAGAACTGTGAAGAGTCTGATATGTTACTTACCCTGTTTGCAATCCTAACAAGTCAGCTTTGCTGTTGTTTCAGGATTGTTGGCAGAAGACATGAAACTTCTGGTTTAGAGATAAAAGACTTTATTGTTCCAGCTAGAACAGTAACATAACAGCAATTTTGTGCCAGTTTCCTGAGTCTCAATTCTCAAAAGTGACACAACGAGACCTAGGTGACACCTGCATATGCAGTCTTCTAAATTACAGGTGAGGAGCTCTGAGCTTAGGGAATTAAATGATAAGTGGTGGTATGTGTGCTTGCTCTTTGTTATGGAGAAGGCATTACCTCTATTTTTATTATACAAAAATCCTGAAAAAGATGATGTGGAGCAAAAAGTGATCAGCATCTGTGCCCATTGGACATTCAGAAATGAGAGAGACTTTTGGGAACTGTGTTCCAACGATAGCTTTGACAGTAATCCTGTGAAATAGTTGCAGTTATGTTGATCTCCATGTGTAGGTGAGAAAAATGGAGGGCTGAGAGGAGCAGCAATGTGCCCATTAAATAGTGGAACTGAATTCCTGTTCTTAATCTCTTTCTCTGCTGCATGCATTACACAGGAATGCCTCAGAGTCTAAGCACTATGTTGCAGTTACCTTCATGTGTCTGCAATATATATGCTTTTTCACTTGTTTGTATCTCCCATTGGTTTTTAAGCTCTAGAGAGCTTGAAGGTATTGCATCTTTATTGTTCAAGGTTTAAATATCCATTGTCCAGACCAGTCTTGCCTATATAGGTAATGAGTAAGTATTTTTGCAATAAATGAAAATACATAGTAAATGGGAACTTAATAGAGAGGAACTTTTACTTTTACCTCGTGTTCTGTCAGATAACAGCAAATCTTTGTTACATGACAAGCATTAGTCAACTCTACCTGTCGCCGAGGAAAGGGAATGGGGTCATGTAGTGCGTTGTCTTTGCTTGTGACTAATTATGGCCTTTACAGCAAAAATCATGAGTTTTAAAAGTTCTAGATGCAAAATAAACAAGATGCACGATATTGCCGCAATTTAATTACTGAAATTAAAGTAGGGTTAATTTTAAAGATTAAAGGGGCGAGAAATGGACAGATGTTCTCTCTGCACATGGGAAAAGCCCCTCGGCATAGAAATTCTCTTTCAGGGAAAAAGGAAATCAAGCAACACACAAGAAACGTTCCTCTTTGCAATTGGCGGTAATCAGTAAGTGTCGAGGAAAGTGATTGCAGAAATGAAAAAAAAAAAAGTCTTTTGAGTGCGTGACAGGAGGATCAGCAAAAACATTGACTGCACATGATGGCCTAATGCTAATTCAGGAGGATGCTAGGAGTTTGAGAACTTAAAAGTGAGGCTGGTGAATACAAGTGGTGCTGGTAAAAATTCGATTGCAGGTCAAAATCTAAGCCAAAACAAGTCTTTGAATGATAGATGTCCAAAACGAATGTCCATTAGGAGAAATGTGTATTTTGTCTTAACTCTTTGAAGACTAACTCTTAAATTTGGTGAGAATATATCCAAGAATAGCAAAGGTTAAACTTCTATTTGTCGGGACCTGCAGTTAGCGTAATGGCTATGTCGCTGGACTCCCATGTAGTCAACCACAGTTTGAGTCTCGGACCCGGAGGCTTAAACTGATGCTGGGCACATGTGTGTGTGTGCCCAAGATCCCGAGAGGAGAATGGGGAAGGGATTGCAGTTTGGCCATCCCCCTGGGGGGTGATTTCTCGCATTCTGTCTTTCTGTCTCTCTGTCTCTCTCTCTCTTTCTGGCAAGGGCACATGCCCTATAGCAAAAACCTCTCAAAACAAAACTTCTCTTTGTCAAATGAACTTAAAAAGAGTCATTCAAAATCGAGTTCGTGAGAGAGAAATCTTTGGTATTGTACTTGAAAGGAAGAAAAAGGATAGCTGTTCTCATGTTATAAATACCAGTAATGGGTGACTTTTATGAGTTCTATCTTATTAATATTATTTGAAATTCATTTTATATTTTTATTGGCCACATATGTTAGAACAGAGAGTTTTATTTATTTATCTTTTTTATGAAAGAGAGTGTATACACGTGCCTGAGAGAGTAAAAGAGTGAGGGAGAGAAAAAGCATTCCCTCATGGGGGGTATCGCAATCCTTTTTTATCCAGATCCCTATCCTGTCAAGATCCTGGGCATTGTGCACAAGCACGCAGCATATTTTGCAGGCTCCCAAAGTTGGTAGTCAAACTGGGCTTGGTAATGTGGGAGCTAGTTTCCTCTGAATAGCATTCAACCACTGTACTGTGATGACTCAATACTTAACTCAAGAGTTTTATTTTTTAAACTTAAACATACATGCCTATAAAAGTAGTATCTTGAGCAAGTGACAGTCATGGCATAGTCAAAATGCAACTTTTTAAAAAAGGGCTCTGACTTTAAAATTTATTTAATGTCCAGGGATGATAATATGGGCACGTCCTATGATTGTTTTTTGGCTCTCTCTTAGGCAAGTCCTGTGCTGCTTTAAATAATAAAATAAAATTTCCTTCTCAATAACTAAAATCTTGAATATAAGGCCAGCCAGTGGTGTGTTGGTTAAGGTGGCTGGATCCCACCTGGCCAGTTGTGTGGTTCAAGTCCCCAACCTGGTGGCTTGAAAGCCATGTCAGGTATGTGTGCATGTATGTCCAAATCCTGGGAGGAGAAATGGAAAAGAAGGGATTGCAATGTGATCATCCCTCATGGTAGATGATTTCTTAATTTCCTTCTCTCTGTCTGTCTCTTTTTGGCAAATATATGAACCATCTAGCAAAACTTAAAAAGAATCCCTAGTGTAACATATTAACAATACTTCATCTTCCTTCAAAGATAGGATGATTCCTTCCTTTCCCAAATTAAGGCCTGTGATGTATTTGATTCCCAAAGGTGGGGAAGAATTAGAGAGATCCCTAAGAGTGATATCATTGATTTATCATGTTTTGTGCTTAGGAGTAAGTGCTTTACATGTTCTGTCTCACTTAATCTTCACAGCAACTTGTAAGACAAGCACTGTTAGCATCCCCGTCTAATCAGTGAGAGAATGGAGGCTGAGAGAGGTCGAACAATTTGTTCAAGGTCTCACAACTTGTATTAAGCCTGGGTTTGGATCCCAGGAAGTATGGACTCCAATCCTTGAAACTTTGACCATTAAGCCCATTGTCCTCTCCATGAAGCTAGAAAAATAATGTGGACTGTGATTGAAATGCTGCTGGAGTGTGGCATGAAAGACAGCATTAAAGGTGAAGTTTAAAGGGGTAAGTGAGGCAAGAACAGAAATTACTTAGGTCAGAAGCCTGGGGATTTGAGAGTGAGATAGATAAGGGAAGGAAGGACCAGAGCAGAGTTCAGAACTCATCTGTGAATCTGAAGGGACTGGACTTAAGCAATACTTAGCCCAGTGGAAGGGAGATGATTTAAAGGAGCAGCATAGAAGTTTGCAGGGCAGAGCGTCAACCCAAGGAACCAATGACCAAATCTGTAGAATTGAAGGCCTTTTCTTGGATGGATATTGGTGATAACTATACATCTGTTTAGCTTGAAATCAGAAAAACAAGTTATAAGATACATTCATCACAAGGGAAACAATATTAGGCAATGAATATTTGAACTTCAGTCAAGTGGTTGACCCTATGCTAGGCACTGGAAATGCAGCAGCTGAGATTAACTCTGCCCCAGTTTCATGGGTTGGCTTGGTCTTTCAGCTTAGATGTCAATTTTCTCTAAGAAGCTTCTCCTGGCCCTTACGATCTAAAGTATCCTCCCTCCTACCCTATTATTCTTTAACATACCTCTGTGTTATTTTCATCATAGTCCTGATAGCGATTTCAAATTACCGTGATTTATTTATCTATTTGTGCATCATTTAGCTTCCTGCCCTATTAGCTCTCCCACTCAAGCTGGAATGTCAGCTGAGTGGAGAGCAGTGACCTAGCAGTCTTCTTGGCTGGAATGAAGGATTCATAAGATGGATTTGGGAGGTTTCCTTCCTTTTGGATCTTTAGAAATAGTTTGAGTGGAATGGAGGTGAGCTCTTCTCTGAAAGTTTTGTGGAATTCAGATATGAAGGGGTCAATGAATGAACTGAAAGAAATACACTACACCACACTAATAGGGACAATCGGAAAGATCAGGTGTTCCTGTGAAAAGGATCTATGGAATGTTGTCTGTTCTGAGGCCAAAACTTTTAGTATCCATGCACTTTAAGTTTTCAGAGCAGACAATCTCACACTGAACCAGGGACCAGTGCTGCTTTTAGGGAGAACACCTCATCCTCTGATCACACGGGGGGCTCCACAGCAGGTGCGTTCTCTGTGCTGGTATGAAGGGATGGGCTGTGGAGCTGATGCTTCCAACTTGGTGAATATCATATTTCTTTCCTTGACAATCCACCTCCTATGTTCCAGGACTTCCTGTACTTTTTCAGGTTTAAGATTGAAGTCTGGGGTTTGGAGTTCCAAAATTAGCAGCGATTTGCTTAGCTAATCACGAAATATTTAGATAAAGAAACTGATGACAATTTCAGAATGAATAGACACGTGGGTCTGGGATGACTGGAAGGCAAAAATTAGCTGGTGAGGAAATATTGCTAAAGAAAGTCAGGACTTTAGAAGAGGGTGGCTTAGGCAAAAGCAAAATTGTGGAGAGAGCAGGACAAGTGACACGGACCAAATAGCATCTCCTCTACTGTTCTCTGCATTAGAGCATGCACGTGAAGCCATGTGACAGGGAATATATGAGCTGAGGATACCAGGCTCTTTCACACCGAAACAGGGGCTTGGATGAGCTCAAGACCGGGGGAAGGCATCGCATTTTTAACTGACTGGCTGTGATGATCCGTGAGCTAAGAATCTGACTATGGCAGAAAGGAGAGGACCAGAGTTGCACACATTTTGTTGTTGTTATTGATGCTGGTTATTTAATATTGTCGAATATGTTCAAGTGTATGTTTAGCTTACAAGGTTAAGCATTGGGTAACTAATAACACTGCCATTAATGTAGGAAATTGGGTTGGTTGGCATGTACTATTAGACTCACCTCATTTGGTGATTCTTTAAATTTTTCCACATGATTGCAAGGTTCTTCCTAGCATGGTACTCTTAAGGTAGTGGAGCATTATTTTAGGGTAGATAATTTCCCCCAGACTATAAAAGAGGAAGCACTAAGGCTTTCTTAAAGTTTAAGTCAGATTAGAGGGAAAGGACCATGGGGCGTATGGTTTACACATATCACCCTTGCTACGTGGAGGGCTGAGAAAAGAGGGGTTTAGACATGCCCAGGCTGGGCAACATAGTGAGACTTTGTTTCTAAAAAATAAAATGGGGAGGGCTGACTTCAGAAGCATATTTCATAGGGGGCCTATCAAATAACAGTCTGCTACAAGTTACTTAGATATTTTTGTCTAGAGCTTTGAGAGTTGTCTGGGTATGGGAGTGGTGATGGATGACACTGGAGAGCTTGAGAACACTCAAAAAATAAAGAAGTAAGAGGGTGACTGTCTTAGACAATTTGTTCCAATAAAACAAAGTATCTGAGACTGGGAAATTCGTACAAAAGAAATTTACTTTTCATAGTTCCAGAGGCTGGGAAGTCCAAGATTAGGACATCAGCCAGTTTGCTGTATGGTGAGGGTTGCTCTGTGCTTCGAAGTTGGTGATTCATTGATGTATCTTTTTTTTTTTCTTTTGAGAGGTTTTCGCTATAGGGCACGTGCGCTTGCCAGACAGACAGAGAGAGACAGAGAGACAGAAAGTGACAGAAACCATCCCCAGGGGGGATGGTCACGCCGCAATCCCTTCTCCTCCATTCTCCTCTCAGGATCTTGGGCACGCACTCTCACGTGCCCGGCGTGAGTTTTAAGCCACCGGGTCCGGGACACGAACCGCGGTCGACTACGTGGGAATCCAGTGACATAGCCATTACGCTAACTGCTGTTTCCCTCGTTGATGTATCTTCAGGAGAGGAAAAAATGTGTGTCCTCGGCTGATGGAAGAGACAAAAGGCAAGGAGGGCCTAAATCAGTCCCTGTAGTCCTTTTATAAGGCACTATTCCATTCTGCCTGTCCTCATGACTTAATCATTTCCCCAAAGGTACTGTGTCTTAATCCCACCACAGAGGACTAAGTTTCAATATGAATTTTGGAGGGCATACATTCCATCAATGAGTATCTCACACACACACACACACACACACACACACACGGAAACCCAGGTAGAGATCCTAGGAACTTTGAGTCAAGTGTGGTGTGGTGGTTGGGGCAGCTGGGTCCCACATGGCCATGACGTGGTATGACCTGGCAGCTGAGAAACTCACCTGGTAAATGTGCATGTGCCCAATATCTGAAAGGAAGGAGAAATAAAGAAGAAGGAATTGCAGTGTGATGTTCCCCATGGGGGAGGGTTGCTTTTTCACTTTCCTTCTCTTTCTGGTGAGCACACACACACATACACACACTGAGTCAAAATTGAAAAAAAAAAAAGAAATTCTAGGAACTTCGATTTTTAAAAGTTACAGGATGACATGAAAGTGAAAACCCAAACAAGCAAAATGAGAAAACAAACAAACAAACAAACAAACAAAAAAAAACAAAACAAGGGGTGAAGCTAAGAAATGGTAGAAAAACATGATATCATGATATCTTGTAATTATGGACACTAGTCAACAGTATAACAGTATAGTTCTTTTTTTTGGAGAAGTTTTTGCTATAGGACGCATGTGCTTGATAGAGACAGAGAAACAGAAAGTAAGAAATCACTCCCAGGGGGGATGTCCACGCCGCAGTCCATTCTCCTCCATTCTCCTCTCCGGATCTTGGGCACGCACACACACGCACTCCGCGTGAGTCACCAGGTTTGGGACTTGAACTGTGATCGACTACATGGGAGTTCAGCAACATAGCCATTATGCTAACTGCTGGTCCCAACAGTACAGTTTTTATCAATACCAAAAATGATAAAAATTGAGAAGTGTCTATGAAATGTGATTTTCAGTTATTCAGAGTTGTTTCCACATAGTGTTAAGATAGAAGCCAAATTGTAATGTATTGAGGGTGAGTAGGAGGGAAGCACCTAGAAAAAGTCAGATTTTTATGTTGATTTGTTATCTCATTCACTAGTTTTAGATGCATTATTTCCTATCTGTCTATAGTTTTTCTGGACTGTAATAATTAATTAGAAGCAGACTACGATGCATACTTTTTTCTAGGATTATTGAATTTCCAAATAAATTAGATCTGAAACATTTGAATTTTCTTCTGTTTTCAAGGCATATTAAAGAGTTATGCATACAAATGTTGATAGATATAGACCCATGACTAATTTATTTTGCAAAAATCAAAATACTGTAATTTAATTCATTGCAAATAAATGCAATCTGCTTCAAGTAAACAAATACTATTTTAGTTACCTAGGTATTTTTTTAATAGCTTCATTGAGGTATGGTGACATGCAATAAACTGCACTTATTTAACATGTACAATTTGATAAGTTTTAACATTGTGCATACCCATGAAATAATCACCATAATGAACACGTATCACTATCAAAAGTTTTCTGTTGCTATGTTAGAACCCATCGATTCTTTGTCCCTAGGAAATCACAGCTATGCTTTCTGACACTATAGTTTTAATGTTCTGGAATTTCATATAAATGGCACAAGTCATACAGTACACACCCATGTGTGTGTGTGTGTGTGTGTGTGTGTGTGTGTGTATTTCTTACTCAGTATAGCTATTTCGAGAGTCACCCATGTTGTAGCTTGTGTTTATCTGTCATTTCCTTTCACTGATAAGTAGTATTTTGTTGTATGACTATACCACATTTTATTTGTTTGATGGACATTTGAGATGTTCCTAGTTTTTTTGCTATTGAAAATAGAGCTATCGTGATCATTTTTGTACAAGTTTTTGCATGGATATATGCTTGAGGCAGATGCTTTTAAATGATAAAACTATCACGTAAGATTCTTGAGTTGTAAGTATAGAGCACGGCATAGTTAAAATATCTCTCCATAGTTTGAACGAAATCCAAGTTTCTTCAGTACTTTGTTATAAGGTTAGGAGCATAACTGCCTACATGTAGGAGTGTAATCTAAGCTTTGTCCATTTTGCTTTTACTCCTCTCTGCCACCTATAAATACGGCTTCCCATATGGATTATAAAACCTCTCTATTTCTTAGCAGCTGCCCCTTATCACTGATCGTTCTGTGATTTGCTCTGTCCCTCAATCACTTGGTCTGAATCTAGCTCCATTTGTGAAAAGAGTCTTGTTTGGTTGATGGATAGTCTTGTGTAGCAGGTCCACTTCTGTGCCTTCGTCCGTCTGGATACCAATATACACCCAGCTGCCTTCTTGTATCACCAGTGCCTGATATCCATGGTACTAGCTTTCACTAGCTGCCTACACTACCTGCTTATTCTGCTAGGCAGGTTTTTACTGTCTCATAACTGCCGCCTAAGTGCACTTTCTCCTTTATTCCAAACTGCTAGGCTGCATTTGACTCATAGATTTAAAGTCTTCTCTCTGTGCTATTTGGACCAATCTAAATCCCAGTGTGTGGCTTGATCTGCTCACTTCATCTTGGGGACTTGACTACTCTTGGCTCTTAGAGGACTACCACATACAGAGTTGCTGCTGTTTCCAATAAGCTTCCTTCTGAAAGATGGTCCATGTGTTCTTCCAGGTAAATGACACCATTCACCAGGGACAGGCAGAGTTGACACTTCGGTTCTGTTGCCTAGTTTGTAATATTTAAGCGAAATCTGAAGCTAACTATATATTTTAAGTTGTCTATTATTGTTTTCTTTCATGAAACTGAGATACAGAGAGAGGAAGAGAGAGGAAAACACACTCAGCAGGTTCTCATGCTGCAATGTCTCATTCCTTCAGCCCTCCCAGCCAGCTAGGGTCGTGGGCACACACATACCTGGCATGTGTAAGTCAACGAGGGAACGAGACGCTGATCTTCCACGTGGATTCAACATTCCTTGCACATTCTGTTACTGCTGCACCACCAAGTCAGCCTTTATGTTAAAAGCTTAAGTGGAATAACATTTATTTGTTACATACTTGTGTTTGTGCCAGTTCTCTGGTCTCCATTCCTCCCTTTGTATACTTCAGCCACACCAAACTTCTTTCTATCTGTCCAGCATAGGCCTAGTGTTATTAACATCTCAGGTGAAATGTGAATAATTATCTTAGACAGGCCTGTTTTGACCATGTACAGCTACCTCACTCTACCAATAAATCACTATCTTACTCTGTTATATTTTCTTTATAGCATTTATAACTTACTAAATCTCTTTCACTCCTTTACTACTTATTAATTGACCTCCTACGCACCCACTTATATATATGAGCACCATGACAGCAGGGGAGCAAGGAGCTTGAAGGATGGAATAAAACAATGCTTATATTGAGCAAAAGAGATGCTTAGTAAATATTTCTTGTATATATGAATGCATAAATTACTCTGTCTGCCTGCTGAAATTCTATTTATCTTTTGAAGTCTAATTCACATGCTGTTTTTCAAGAACCTCCCCATCAGATTTGTTTTGTCTCTCACACAGTGCTTTTAATTTTTTATTTGACCTTATTTTCTTTTTGTGTGTGTGTTGTAAATGTCATGCCCTCATTCTTAGACTAAAATATAGTGGAACACGGGGATCATATTTGACTTACTTGAATATTCAATTTAGATTATTTTCAGCGATATTAAGAAGATAGTTGTTAAAAATCAAAGACATTACAAAACCGTTGACTGTACTATATTTTTCTTATTATGAAATATTTAAAGCATATGGAAAAGAATCAGTAACATCATAATCTATACCTTTGCACCCCATCACAAACTCAAAAAAGTTTGTATTAAAGACACATTTGAGACCCCTTATGTGACTATCCCTCATCCCTTTCCCTTCCTTCCTTCCCTGAAGGAGTGATTCTGGATCTGGTGCCCATCGTTCCTGTATGTATTGTTTGCGTGTGTATTTTATCATTTCTCTTCATCACTCTCTGTGTTCATGTGTATCATTTACAGTACACAGTATGAGTCTTTTTGTTCCTTACTTGTTTTCCCAACATTGTGTTTCTCAGATTGTTTATGTTTTTATATGCAGTGTTAGACTCTAGAGGTGAGATAATTTATTTTGACTTTTTGTATAGTATTCTCTTACCATTTGATTGTAAGTACAGTATTTTTTAACAATTCTTTGTCAATCTTGCTGAAAGACATTTAGGTTTCCCCTTTTACTCTTGCAAACAGTACTGACTGCAGTGAACGTTTTTGTGTAATGGTTCCATGCTGTCCTAAAGAGTTAGTTCATGGTTTATATTGAAGAGCGGAACTTCTGGGTCAACACCTATGACCGCTATGACATTGTGATAAAAAGCACTAGCACTTGGACCAACAGTTAGCGTAATGGCTATGTCGCTGGACTCCCACGTAGTTGACTGCGGTTCGAGTCCTGGACCCGGTGGCTTAAACTCACGCTGGGGGTGTGTGTGTGTATGCCCAAGATCCCCAGAGGAGAATGGAGGAGAAGGGATTGCGGCGTGGCCATCGGGGGGGGGTGATTTCTCGCTTTCTGTCTCTCTGTCTCTCTCTCTGTCTGTCTGGCGAGCACACGCGCCCTATAGCAAAAACCTCTTCAAAAAAAAAAAAAAAAAAAAAAAAAAAAAGAGCAGTAGCACAGGGTCCACAGATAGCAAAATGGTTACGTCACTGAGCTCCCACATAGCTGACCACAGTTTGAGTACTAGACCTGGTGGCTTAAAACTCATGCTAAGTGCTTGTGTATGCTCAAAATCCAGAGAGAAGAATGGAGAAGAGACTGTGGTGTAGCCATCCCCTCTGGGAGGGGGGTGATTTCTCAAGTTCTGTCTCTCTGGAGAGTACACATGCCCTAGAGCAAAAAATCTCTCTCCAAAAAAAAAAAAAAAAGTACTAACACTAGAGCTTAGCTACTGGGTTCAGATCTCTACTCTGCCATTTGCTAGCTTTTGCAGGAAGCAATGAGCACCAGCATTTTCTAACCAGTTTCAGGAACATATGTCTCCTACCTCAACTATTGACACCAAGCAGTTGACTTGGCTCAAGTCCTGCTGGCTCTGGTGGAATATGCCAGAACCAATTCCCAGCTACCATTACTCCAGAACCCAGCAGGCCTGTGGCTTCACATGCAATCCCACTTTACATTTCTGTACCATTTCTAGCCCATGGAGAGGCTTGTTTTTGAGCCTGGAGATATTTTTCAGTTTTCCCTCTTAATATTTTATTTATCATGGCTGTGTCTGGAGCAGAGGGAGTGAGTACCTCAAAGCAGGAACTTACTGCGTCACCAGAACCAGAAGTTGATAATACCTCTACAACCTTTAAAAACAAACATGAAACTTAAATTCTCATCATAGATTTTCAGAGCTGGAAGGCATGGGAGAGATAATTAAGGCCAATCACTTTATTTTACAGGTGAAGGAATTGTGGTCTTAAGAAATTAAGTGATTTGCCAGAGTCACCTATCGAGGGGCTAGTAGCAGGGCCAGACTAAAAACGATGGGTCCTCTCAGTAGTCGTTTTGCCTCTGTATCCATTATCATAGCTTTCTTTATACTGTCGTTCCATGTAATATTTTGTTTTTAACAGAACTGAATCATACATTGAATATAAGCAGAAAAATGACTCCACATTTTAAACTGATATAGAATGTTTTCTCTTGGAAAATATTGAGGTGAAAGTAAGAATGTAGTATTCACCACATTGAGCTGAATATATTTGTATTAGAAGGCACAACACCTTTGACTCTGTGGATTGCTGCTGCATGTGGTCTCCTTGGTTTTCTGAAACTCACTAGGATGGGCCCATCGATAGTGGTGCCGAAACTCCCAACTGCCTATAGGTCTGGGCCTGAATGAGCCCTGATGAATGGATGCACCAGTTCTTCCCATGAAGGCCTGTATTTCTGCTATCATGTGGAAATGACAGGTAGTTTTATTTACACATACACACACACACATGCAATTCTAAGAAAGAGCAAGTATTCTTTGTAATCAGGATTTCTGGACTTTTTTAAGGTATGGATTTAGAATCCAATATTTTTGTTAAAGCCTTTGGAACTGTTTTATTCTGTTTCTAGATCTTTTAGCTGTGCCTAAGCATCCGTATGCTGCTATGGAGAACTGGGGACTAAGTATTTTTGTGGAACAAAGAATACTGCTGGATCCCAGTGTTTCATCTATTTCTTATTTGCTGGATGTCACCATGGTCATTGTTCATGAGATATGTCACCAGGTATGAGAAAAAGGATCAGGTGTAAGTATAATGTGCGAACTATTGAGAGCATAGAATGATTTCAGATATCTAGATTAGGAGCTAAATTATCATCCTCTCAATTAAATTTTAATTTCCTATGGAACACAGTGTAGTTTAATTTTATACGGAGCATGGTGTAGTTCTTTCTGGAAGATGTGCCATTTTTCTCAGGTGACAGCCCAAACAGAAACAAACACACTGATCATATTGAGGAAGCAACTGTCATTCAGGTTAGTAGAGGAGCACGACAGCACCGCTGCCCGGCGGCCTCTCTGAAAGCCTGCGCTAGTCGCTGCTCCTTACCAACCTTGCTCTATTTTCTGGTGATTATTAGTGTGTATGTATGGTAAGTACAGCGAGGACAATGATTTATTGCATTGCTGCAAGATGCAGCTGAGTTTTGTGTACGTGTCAAAATTCACTCCTGCTGAAATCAATTTGTTATTCCCCTTTTCCCATCACACAGACACTTAGGAAGTCTTTCACTAACTTGGCCAGAGACTCTTTGTTCTCAAATGATTGATATTTTTTGTCATGGCCTGTTTAGAAATTCATATGTAAATGAGCCAACTTTGTAGGGAAGCTAAGATAAAATTAATTTCATTTTGATTTCATGCACTTTCTTACAATGGGTCGAAGGTATTAAAAAGATTTTACAATGCTTACATGAATTTTGACATTAGTGGAAAGAAAACCATCAAAAATAGATATTCATGCTAATAGCAAGTAGTATCTGTCCTACTTACCAGTAACTATTGATAATTTTTTATTTAAATACCCAAATCTTGTTGTGATGCTGTATGTCAATATATTGTACACCTAAAATATTAAAAGCTAGAAAAGCTGAAGAAAGAGCAATGTTAAAATGCTATCAATAAGGGACCAGCAGTTGTTGTAATGGCTATGTCGCTGGACTCCCATGTAGCTGACCACGGTTTGAGTCCCGGACCCGGTGGCTTAAACTCCTGCCTGCGCATGCCCAAGATCCTGACAAAAGAATGGAGGAGAAGGGATTGTGGTGTGGCCACTCCCCCAGGGAGTGATTTCTTGCTCCCTGTCTCTCTGTCTCTCTCTATCTTTCTGGTGAGTTCACACACCCTATAGCAAAAAAAAAAAAAAAAAAAAAAAAAAAAAAAAAAAAAAAATGCTATCAATGAAAGAAGATGAACTGTTAAATGCTCATAAGTGGATACTGACCTCATAATAAATTTGCACAGGCTGTATGCCCACTTAATTCTTACTGTGAGCCTGTATGATTTCATTATGGTCAGGCTGGGCACGTGTTGTTTGCCTCAGAAATTTAATGGAATCCACTGCAGAGATAACTGGGGCTCCACTTCAGTGTTTAAACAAGCTTTCCACCTACAAATACAACTTCAAGGAGTTTCCTTCTTCATAGGAACATTTCCTAAAAATTACAAGTTAGATGTAGAGTTCTGTTGAAATGAAAGTACACTAAAAATATTGTAATTATTCAGAGAACTGGATTTTATTTGTGACATACTCTACATTGCTTTCTTATTATAGATTAGTAGTGGTAGGCCACTTACTATGAAGAGAATGAAACACAGTAATTTCTGCTATCTTTGCCAAATTAATTTCTTTTTTCTTTTGTATTTTTAGTTTGCCAGAGGGTGTGTGCTTGCCAGAGACAGACAGAGGAAGAGGGAACCCCTACTGGGGCATAGTCACATTGCAATCTCTCCTCTTCCATTTCTTTATCTCCATCTCCAAGGTTGTGGACACACCTCCACACATGTCAGGCATGTTTTTCAAGCCCTGAGAGCCAGTATTTGAGCCATGTGATCAGCCATGTGGGATCTGACACTTATCCACTAGGCCACGGGGTCTGCCCATCAAGTTAATGTCTGTGTTACCCTCCCTCTCCACCATTCGTTGTCACATTCTGAAGACACATTTTTAGTTTAAAGGAGAAACGTATTTTTGATAAAGAATTAAAAGTTAAAGATTTATCGTGGGGTTATCGAGCTATTCAGAGCTATCTTTTGTAGTGTTTGAGTTAGAGGTCCTCTTGAGGAAATGATACTTTATTGTGAATATGGAAGCAGTCGCCAAGGTCTTTGCTGTGGCTCCTACACTGTCTGTGATCTGGCACATGTCTGTCTTTTGGAACTTTCTCATGCTTCCCTTCTCCTGGTCTACTATGCTTTGGCCATGCAGGGCTTCCTCTCATTGCTTAAATAGCTTATCCCTGTGTAGGACCTTCATACTAAGGGTTACTTTTATTGGCCTGGAATTCTCTGTTCCAAGGTGTTCTCATGGCAAAACCTTTTTACTAAAGTCTGAGCTCAAATGTCACCTGCTTAAAGAGAATCTGGGGCAGCTTCTCCCCATTCTTGCAACATCTTGTTATTAGCTGAAATTGTATTGTTCACTTGTTTGCTTATTTTTTTATAGTTTACCTCACCTGTGCTTCTACAGTAAAATTTATGAGAAAGGACATTAACTAATTTTTCCTTATTAATCCAAAGTCTTTATGCAGTCCCTGGTATATAATGTATTTTTTTAATGAAAAAAGAATTTCTTTAACATCTTCCTAAACTAAGCAAAGGTTTCACAGTAATACATCATGCGCTAATAAAATGCTTATTAGAAATTACCACTTTTTTTAAAGAGTAAATTTTGGAGAGTTTTTTTCCCCCCTAACTCCTCATTATCATAGAATCATGGAGAGTTGGGTGTAGAGGATCTTAAAAATCCTTAGTTATTTCATTAAGTAAATGTCTTCCCTTAATTGCCTCTACCACAGGAGGGTGATATTCTTCATTATCTCCTCTGATGAGTCACTCTACCTCAAAGTAATATTTCCATCTTCAGTAATCTCAGTCTGTTATTGGGTTTTCTGCATTTTCCTCAGATATTCATCTATCCTAATTACCATTGATTAATCCAGTTCATCCCTGAAGGGCCACAAGAAACAAGCCTTTTCCTCTTCTACGTAACAGACCTCCAAATACTTGAACAATTGTCCTTAGTTTTTTCTTTTTAATTTTTTTCCTCCTGAATTTATCCTTCTCCCAGTTAAAGATTTTTTTGTATGTGTGCTCTTTGATCATCTTTCTTTGTTCTTCCCCAAATGCATATATAAAAAACTAATATCACCCAAGTAGTCGAATAAATCCAAACAATCTTGGAACAACACATTTTAAGATCACAAAATCAGTTGGGGAATGAATTCCAGATATAATTATCATAAGCTAATGCATTTAATCCTAGATAAAATAGTTCTGGGATGGATCTGACTTTATCTGATGCTCATTCATTTTTTACTACAGTGGTTTGGTGACCTTGTGACTCCTGTGTGGTGGGAAGACGTATGGCTGAAGGAAGGTTTTGCTCACTACTTTGAATTTGTTGGTACGGACTATCTCTACCCTGGCTGGAATATGGTAAATGCACCTTTCTTTAATCATTGGGAACTCCCAGTAAAAAGTTGATGTGACATTATCTTAGTCTTGTATTATGCTTATGGGTGACTGAAAATACCATCTCATGAGTGAAAACGAAATCACCTGTTTCACAAAGAAAAAGTAATCATATATTTAGATGCTAGTGTCTAAAAGAGTTATCTTATTGGGAACTAAATAGAGCCTGACCAGTTATATATTGATTTCAAAATGTTTTAAACGATCTAAATGGAAATATATTATAGTATTTTATAACTAAGACACATTATTTGTTAAATTAGAAAGGTCTATAGTAATTAAGAAGTAACATTTTAAGTATACAGGATATCTCAATATTGTAAAAAAATGAGGGTGTCTTATTCATGAGGTGAAACACAAAAATTAGATAAAATATTTGAAGTATTGTTATTGTAGCTATATATATATTAAGATTAAGTGACCCAAGAAGAGGTTATTAACTTTATTTATAAAGAGTTACACACATTATACCTATACTTATACCTGTACATTTGAACCTCTGTAGGGCTGGTAGTACCTTTAACTGTGAAGTTGTGGGGCATCACAGAGGAAAAGTAGAGGGAGGGTATGATTTTATATGTGTTTTTGCATCAATTTTTCATTTCATATAATCTTTCATTAATGAATAAGTGACTATGCTATTATTAAATAGAACCCAGGGTATATGCTGTTTTGAAATTAAAATTTTGAATCGATTTTAAGTGGTACTATTAAATTAAGTAAAATTACAATATCCCAACATTAATCAACTTCCAGAAATGCACACATGTGATATAGCATAGGAGATTATATACATTTTTTGTTTGTTTTTTTTGAGAGAGATTTTTGCCATAGGGTGTGTGTGCTTGCCAGAGAGACAGGGAGAGGCAGAGAGACAGAAAGTGAGAAATCATGTGTCTCCCCCCCCCCCCCCACCTTGGAGGATGGCTACGCTGCAATCACTGCTCCTCTATTCTTCTCTTGGGATATTGGGCACAGATGCATGCTTGTCAGGCGTGAGTTTTAAGCCATCAGGACTGGGACTTGAACTGCAGTCAACTCATGGGAGTCCAGTGACATAATCTTTAGGCCATCTGCTAGTCCCAATTTTTTAAAGCCACTTTATCAAGGTATGATTGACATAAAAAATTGTATGTATTTAATATGTATCATTTTACATGTTCAGAGATAAGTATATATCCATTCCCAAAACCTATGCATAAACATGTCCTTCACTTCTAAAAGTCTTTTTGCACTCTCATTATTATATTTTAGAGGTTTTTGCCTTAGGGAGCATATGCTTTCTAGAGAGAAAGAGAGGGACAGGGAGAGGTAAAGTGAGAAGTCATCCCTCAGGGGGGTGGCCACACTGCAGTCCCTTCTCCTGCATTCTCGTCCTGGGATTTCAGGCAGCACACATGCACACGCCCCTTGTGTGATTGTCAAGCCACCAGGTTAAGGACTCAAACCGTGGTGGACCATGTGGGAGTCCAGTGACACAACCACTATGCCATCTGCTGGCCTCTCTTACTACTATTTTAAGGTATAACACACCAACATTGACTGTAGGCACTGTGTTGCATAGTATATCTTGATTTCTTTATCTTGCATGATTGAAGTGTTGTAGCCTTTGTTTAATATCTCCTTAGACCCTCCTTCCCCTAGAGTTGAGAAATCACCATTTTACTCTCTACTTCCATAAATTTATTTCATATTCCTCATTTAAGTAGGATTATGTAGTATTTGTACTCTATGTCTGACTTTATTTCACCTAGCATAATGTCCTCCAGATTTACCCATGTTATATCACAAGTGGCAGTATGTACCACCTTATCACATTTTTAAAATCTAGTTATCCTCCAAGAGATGGTTTGCTTCCATATATTTTTACACTGCATTCTGTTGATGTTTTCAATAATGAGTAAGGAGTGATAGACTATAGTCATTCCAAACTGCTTTGAAGGCATGTAAACCAAGATGAAGTGAAGGCATCTGAGTCATAGTATAACTTGTCTGCCAAAAAATTCCTCTGAGTCTTGCTGAAGTAAAAAAAAAAAAGTGAACTTCTTTTACATAAAAAATGTTACAGTGATAATTGTATTGATATATTTTAATCACGTTCATGTGTTGGGTCATCGGAAATATCATAGCATATTTTTCTTTCTTTTTTTTTTTTGAGAGGATTTTGCTATAGGGCGTGTGCGCTCGCCAGACAGACAGAGAGAGACAGAGAGATAGAAAGCAAGAAATCACCCCCCAGGGGGAATGGCCATGCCCCAATCCCTTCTCCTCCATTCTCCTCTCGGGGTCTTGGGCACGCACGCACACGCACCCAGTGTGAGTTTAAGCCACTGAGTCCGGGACTTGAACTGTGGTCAACTACGTGGGAGTCCGGCGACATAGCCATTACACTAATGCTAGTGCCTCATAGTGTATTTTTCTATGCAAAAATACGTCAAGGCTTTTCTGAGCACCCAATAGTTTTAACCATATTTTAAAAAAGCAAAATAGTTCGTTTGTATAAATATGAGAGAAGCTTATTAGGTTTATATATCTAGGTATGTTTATTAGTATGATGCAATTTTAAAAATCTTAGTTGAAGTGTTTTATTATAGCATTAAATTAATTGAAACTGCTTTTAAAGAATTTTTAAGAAAAATAACCAATACTGAACCATAATATTTGCATTATTCTTCAACAAATGTGAATAGTTTAAATTGAAATGTTTAAGGTTATTGAAACTTTTCTCAAAGTATATTTTGCCTTTTAGATGACTTTCAACCAACTTTGTTTGAAATCTTTACTTAATTTTGATTATGCCATGGATTATTACTGATTTATAATTTTATTATGTTTCAATATTAAAATATGTTCTTATTACAAATGACATATTATGCATATAGGTAAGCCTTTTTCAGTTCATTCAGTTACTTGTGATAAAAGCCTTTCTATTCATCATTATGAAAAATACATCTTAGATTAAAAAGTAATCAACAGAATTATACATGGGGTGAAAACTGACAGCTTTTGATGGCTTTCACATGGCAATATAACCTCAGTTTCAAAGTCCTTATGTTGCATTTGGTCTTTGAGTAATTATATTTCTTCATCATTTCATCAGTCAAGTTATAAGTGTAAGTTTTCTGGAGATGATTTTATAAGAGGTATTGCAAATGAACATAGAGTATAAATAACACATTGGAGACACTGTCACTTAGAATACAGACCATGTACTGCAAGTGTAAAATAACCTTTGAGTGACTAAGATATAAACTGTTATTTATCAGAGGTCCTGAATTAATAATTAAATATTATCAATTAATGGTGGTACAATTACAGCAATCCAAAAGGCTCACGCTCTCTCTCAAACTATGAAATAAAAGAATATTCTCTATCACGACTAGTTAGATAACTGATACTGAGGAAAAACAGGTCTTATTCTGCTCTTTTTGTATTAAAATTTAAACAATTACAAATACTTTCTGATCTTTGGTAGCTTTTGCATTTTAGGTTTTCTTTCGTTTGTGGGATGCCCCCCATATATTAAATTCACAAAATCTGTAAGAAGAAACTCTGAAAACAAATTGCCCCTTCATATCGTCCTTCCAAATATTAAGAAAAGTTAGCCACATAAAGAAGAGAGACTATTAAGTGACTTAACAGCTGGGCCAGCACTATTTTTCGTAATGGCATCAGCAAAAATATGAAAGAAATACTCAAAAACATGAGTGATGACTGTGTCAGCAGTAACTCACACTGCCGATATCACTGGAGCTTGCCTAGGAGTACATGGTTTGTGCTTCACCAGACCTCAGCCTAAAATAGAAAAGCCAAAAGTCAGGCTCCTGTAAGGAGTAAAGTAATTCAGGAAGTTGACCTTTTTTTGCCTCTAATCTCAAAAACAGTGCTTTTATCATTTTCAGACACCAGGACTCAGGCACTAAAATACAATTTCAAGTGGCTAGGAAGATTACTCCGACAATCTACCTTCTATGGAGTAGCAATAAAGAAATCCAGAATTACATAGTATTGTTAAGGAAGAGCTTGTTCTGATTTAGACCAATAGACTTGCTTTGGTTAACTGCTGGTAAAATCTGGGCTGTGTGTATGCATCTGTGTGTATGTTTCCAGAGCCAGTTTCTGATATGAAGGAATCAGTTGTTACATTAGAAATATTACATGGAAGAAATATAGAAGAATTTCCCCCCAACAAACTAAGCAAGTTTACAATTTCACAGGTAGTATGATATAATATGTATTGGGGGAATGGATTGGAAGTAAGAAATTGAAATTCCAAGAAAGGCATTTCTCCTTTCTCACTCATCCTTATCTCTTGAAAATAGGGCAGTTGTACTGATTTAGGAAGCTTACATGACATGTGAGGTCTTTGAAATGTATGAGCCACTATACAAATGTGAGCGGGCATCCAGGACCTGGGAAAATGAATGCTCCATTAGAAAAGTGCATTGATTTTGTGAACAGATGCTCTAACATATTCAACCTCCGTAAATCTGTTTTGACACCCTAGATTTCTTTCTATTATATAGAGATTACAAAATAATTCTATGAACTCTGTGTGCAGATTCAGTCTTACCAAATCAATTCTTATCTATACTGGTAACATACACTATTCTATAGGAATATAAACCTTAGGTAATACTGTATTCAGCAGATGGAAGGGTCCAAACCACTAATTAGAAGAAACTTCCTCAGCTCAGGGCTAAGCACTCATTTCACCGGACAAGTTGTCTTTTTGTTTGATGTTACTTTATCAGAGTTGACTGTTTGTGACATTACTGGATAGATCAAGCTACAGTATGCTACCAATGGCAGACATGTTTATTTCATTGTGTTTTCTCAAGAAGAATAGAAGACAGACTAACAGCATAGCCGCTATTCTTCAGCTCGTGAGCATTTTCATTTGAAAAATGTCCATGATAAAAATAAATTTAATACAGGAAAAGGAAGCATAGTATCTTACTTGGAAGAACTCTTTATTTTATAGATCTGGTACTGATAAAAGCCAAATCATCCCTTGTACATACTGCATAGGTTTTCATTAAAATATGTGTAGTCAGGGCCAGCGGATGGTATAATGGTTACATTGCTAGACTGTCACATGGCTGACTGCAGTTTGAGTCCCGGACCCGGTGTCTTGAAAATCACACTGGGCATGTGTGTGTGTGCATGCCCAAGATCGTGGGAGGAGAAGGGGCTGTGGCATGGCCATCCCACCTGGGGGATGATTTCTCACTTTCCCTCTCACTCTCTCTCTTTTTCCAGCGAGCACATACACTCTAAATGGCAAAAACCTCTTTAAAAGTCTGTAGTCTATTTCATAGGTGTTTCCTTCAATCTCCTGAATATAGTATTATAAGGAAGTGCTTCTGTAATAAGAGTCATTAAACATGAGTATATATTCTTTTACTGAAGAAATTGAGATGCTGTAGACCCTCATAGAGCAATAACCTGGTAAGCTGTACATTAAGTTCTGAGGACTGGGAATTCCTCCTAAATTTGTAAAGGAATGTATTTGGGCATAAAGGTAACTGTGAATGAGGAATCTTGCAACTAAACTTCATTATGTTAAACACTTAGAATATCTCAAAATGTATTGCCTCAAACTTTAACAAATCTTATCAATTGTCTCTATCCTGCATAGGACTAAAATAGTAAAAATGAATATTGCCATTAGATCAGTATCAGTATCACTTTAATGTGCTCCAACAAAAATTGCCAATTAAAACGTAACAGGCATTGGAATAAAATCATTTTCACCTTTTAAACTATTTTATTTTTATTCAAAAAGAAACTGAGAAAAATCATTGGGTAACTGAAATACAGTTTATTGAGTTCGGTGTTTCCTATTTAAATATAAAGATGTACTACTTAATTATTCTAAACCATAATAAGCACCCTAATATTCAGAGAGGTGAAAATAGAAAAGTCGAGAGTAAAGAATTTGGTTTGGGTTAATATTGTACTTGTTCAGATATTCTTTTCTTTTTCTCTTTCTTTCTTTCCCCTTTTTAAAGTTTTTTTCTTTTTTCTTTTTTTTTTTTTTTTTTTTTTTGCCATATGTTTGTGTGCTCAGTGCTGAAAAGAGACAGAGGGGGGCAGTGAGAGAGAAAGTGAGAAATCACTGCCTGGGGGGATGGCCACTCAGCAATCCCTTCTTCTCTATTCTCCTCTCAGGACTTTAGGCAAGCACACATATGCACCCTGTGTGATTTTCCACTTGCCAGATCCAAGACTCAAACTATAGTTAGCCATATGAGAGTTTAGTGCCCTAACCACTATGTACCTACTGGTCCCAGATGTTCATTTTTAAAATCCATCTTGATTCAATGTGTACAGGGTAAAATGTTTTCACATGCTTTTAAAAGTTGTTTTATAAACACTTTAACAATATTTGGTACATTGGTGCTATCGCCTGTAATTTATTAACATCAAAATATATTTGCCTGGTAGAGTTATGGGGTAAGAAACCATTTGGGAATTGAATATTTATTTTAGAACCTTACTTTATATATTCTGAATCCCAAATAGATCTGTGTATACATACACTTAGTCTTTTCAATAGTTGTGTTTGTCTATTATGATCAAAGTCGATATCTAATATTCAGCTCCTCAGAAGTAGAAAATCAAGTGGTGATCCAGTTATTTTGAACTGGTCTACAATAGTTTATTCTCAAATGGCAGATACCTACTGAATGTGGAAAATTTAAAGGCTTCTTAGTAGTAGTCCCACAGCTCTGTGATCTTTTTGATCCTCTTCAGTGGCTTTAAAGTGACGTTTACATTGAAAGACTAAGAGAAAAGTAGAAGAGGTAAGTGCTTGGGTCTCTTGGGGATCTAGTCTTCAAAATGGACCTTTTTTTGACTGTGCTTTCCCTTCCCTCTTCTCCATTCTGCAAGTAATTTTTTTTTTCTTTGTTGGAAACACGGACTTTGTTTTAAAGGACAGAAAAATCTACTTATTCTGGGAGGCAGGGCTGCTTTTTCTCTAGCGTTAGGGATTGGAGCAGTTTTTGGCATCATTGGATAATGGAGCTGCAACAAACATGAAGAACATCCTAGGAGGGAGTGAGAGCTGGAATGAAAACAGCAGCTACTGCCATTAAAGAACAGGGATTCATGTGCTGCATCTGCCCTCGGAATGAATGCAGGAGACACCCTAAGGTGCACATGCCCTGTGCATTGAGGATTAGACTAAAACTGAGTGTACGTATATATGAGGATAATCCAACAAGAGTGCAAAAGCTAAGCAGTCCTGAGACTTCGATTTTAACCAATGATGACTGAAGAGTTTATTAAGAATATCTAGGGGCCAGCAGGTGGTGTGGTGATTAAGGCGTTGGACTCCCACACAGCTGACCACAGTTTGAGTCCCAGACCTGTCGGCTTGCTTTCTCACTTTCCCTTTTTCTCCTTCTCTGTTTCTCTCTGGTCAAATTAAGATAAAAAGCAATAATAATAAATAAAATGAAATAAATAGTTTTAAAAAAAGAATCCTAGTAAGGAAAACAGTTGAAATAGGAACTGCATCTTTTATACTAACACACTGAAATAGTTCTCACTGGCCTGGCTCCATGGCCTGGTGGTTAAGGCAGCCAGATCCAACATGGCTGACTGCTGACACAACTATAAATTGTGTTTATATTTCCCCTCATTTTAGGACTAGCTTTGATTTTTATAAGATGTTTTCCTGTCATTTTAGTAGTCAGTTAAAGACATGTATTGGATAAAAGAATAAATAATGCCTGGCAGTCATTTGTTAATTTTTGAAGCACATTGATTTATTTGGAAGCTTTATAGCACAAATACATTTCTGAGTCTGAAACTGCAACTGAAGAATATATGATAAATTCATATTTTTGTTTATACTTCATTTTTTTATTAAAAAAATCAAAACTTAGCCTTCACAGTTGTTTAGGAAATATGATCTTATGAAGAACTTAGATGTTATCATGGTTTGTTGTCATGAAATGTAAACCTGTTTTATTTACTGCTCCAAGTAGAGCTTCAGCTTTTAGTAACTATGCTCTTTAGAAACAGAAGAGGAAGAAAGAATAAATTCATTAATATTCATACATATTGATATACATCTACTAGAATGGATGCTAGAAGCTGGAAACGGTGAGGGGAGTTGGGAGAACTTGATTAGCTGATACACAATTACAGTTAGATGAGGAGAATGAGTTCTGGGTACTAAAGCACAGTTGTGTAACCACAGTTGCTAAGGTAGTTAATGCAGATTCCAAAATAGCTAGAAGAAAGAACTTGGAATGGTCACAGTACAAAGAGAAGATAAATGTATGAGATGATAGATATGTTGAGTGTCCTGAGCTGAAAAATCACACTGTACCCCAATTTACCCCACAACTTTTAAAATGCATGTATTTATTTATTTTGCTGTAGGGTATGTGTATTTGGCAGAAAGAAAGAGAGGAGGGAAAGTGAGAGAGTATCTCCTGAGGAATGACCACACCTCAATCCTTCTTCCTCATTTTCTTCTAGGGATTTGGGCACACCCATGCAGGCACCTGGTGTGTTTTTCAAGTCATGGGTCAGGACTCAAACTGCACAGTTGGCTGTTGGGATCCAGCAGCCTTAACCATTACACCACCTGGCTGGCCCCAGTATGTAAACTGTTATATGTAATTTAAAATGATAAAAATCTTAATCTAGATAGATTGGGAAGTAGATATTCCAGAAATGTCATACTTTATTTTATTTTATGTATTATTTTTTAAATAATTATTTTATTTAACTCTATTTATTTAAATTTGATTGGGGTGAGGGGGGAGAGAGAGACAGAGAGACAGAGAGACAGAAAGAAGTGAGAAAGCAAGCCGCCAGATCCAGGACTTGAACTGCAGTCAACCATGTGGGAGTCCAGCGCTCTTAACCACCACAGCACCTGGTGGCCCCCATTATTTTATTTAGAACTAAACAAATTGACTCTAAGTAAAAATAACTAACTAAATAAAATATAGTTACAAATTTAGATTTTCATGCATGTTGTCAAAGGATTTTTTTTTTTTAAGCAAAGTCATTTTGTTCAGAAAGACACTGTTAGGTTTTATATATTTTAAACTTGGAGATAAAAGATAAACATTCCCTATAGAATAAGTGTTTCTTCCAAAGTTCATGCTTGGCTTTGCATGAAATCAAGTCTTTCTACATTTCTTTAGTAATTTCAAGATCAACCAATAAATGTACAGGCTAAAACACTTTCTAAGAAAGCTTTTACTCAGTTTGGAGCCTAGCAGTAATGCACAGCAGTCCTTCCTCAAATCTAGGAATATTGCAGGGAAAATTAGACCATTCATTTTGGTTTTAAGTAAGACCAGTTTGTAAGCAGAATATTCAACTTACTAAACATCGTCAGATATCACTTGATAAACCAAAAAATTAATAATGCCAAAAATGTATACCAGAATGGTAAAATATCCTTTCAGACATCATTATTCTCAAGTATATATTGACCAAACCAGATTATAACAGTATTTTATCTATCCCTTTCACCACCTTTGGTAAAAATATTATCTTCCTATTATATATGAATTGTTTAACATTCAGCATTTCCCCTAGGTAAAAAAGAATTTGCTTTGCAAAGTCTCTAATGTGAATACAACCAAACTAAAAGCTGAAGACTCAGAGGGCAACCAAAGAATAATTCATTAATTTTTAAATTATTAATCATCCTTAACAAGACAGCTATATGTTTTAAAAGACATTAGAACACAATTCATTCCTAAGGAAGGAATGACTGTCTCAGTTCATAACCCTTTATGGATTTTTTTTGCCCTTTCTATCAAGGTTATTTTAATATTCTTTCTATGTTACTGGACAAGGATGTCAGAAGTGAAAGTAGTGAGTTCAAGTGGTCAAATGAAAAATATGTAACAGAGTTTCATTGTCAAGAGAAAGAAAAACAGAAAAAGAAAAAATTAAAAAATTAAAACAAAATGCCATAAGATAATTTGAGGCTGAAGATTTTGCTTCAAATTCATCTGTGACAATTTTAATAATGTGTTAGCATTGACTGTGTACTGCTAAACACTTCACATATATTAGCTTACTGGGAAGAAGAGTTAAGACACTTTACTCAGTATCTTGAGAGTGGACATCTTTTTTGTCTTTTTTCTTAAGAGCTTAAAGAGTATCATTAGCCACATCACTATTAAGTTTTTCATCGAGATAGTTTCCTCAACCATGAATCTAAAAAGATGTTTGGTAGAACATGTTTGGACACTGCACTGAATGACCTGTGAATTTACCATTCATAAATTTAAATGATTCTCTTTTGAAAAATTATGTAACTTTTTATCTCTCTGGGATTGATAAAACAGAAGAGTAGTTGTTGGAGACTTATTAAGTAAGTTTGTGCCATATTTGTTGTTTAAAAAGAAAATACGAGGCCAGGAGGTGGCATGGAGGTCAAGGTGATGGATTCCCACATGGCTGACTGAAGTTCAAGTCTTGGACCTGGTGGTTTGAAAATCAGGTCAGGTGCATGTGTGTGCTTGCCCAAAATCCTCAGAAGGGAATGGAGGGGAAGAGATGTGGCCATTCCCTTGGGGAAGAGGATTTCTCACTTTCTCTCTCTGTCTTTCTCTGGAGAGCACACTAGCCCTATGGCAGAAACCTAAAAAGAAAAAAAAAAAAGAAGAAGAAAATATGTTGGAACACTTTTTTCTCTTGAAACCTACTTCAAAACACTTCTGTCCATTAATTCTTATAATCATTTTATTTTCTCTGTTCCAAATTTTATTTATAGTTCAGCAATACCTTTCTTAAGTGCTGTTAACAGTATACTAACACAAAAATTTTATATAAATTAGTCTGATGTATTGCTGCCACATTTTTGCCATTACATTCCTTCATACATTTCATTTATTCTATTTATTATTTTAGCCAAAGAATTATGAAGTAATTAAACTGAATCATTCACTATGCTAATTTCTATGGAATAAACCTCTTGGTAATATTCATACGAAACTGCTACATATCAGTTTTTTATGTAGACTGTATTTTTTTCTGTTGTGTAGTGTTTTTGTTAGTCAGTGGATAAGTTTAGGCCTTTTTGGGGGCTCTGAGCTGACCAATCATGCCCATCAGAAGTTTCTTTGTTGAATCGCTCAAAACATAGAGCCATAACCTCAATCAAGCTAGTCATATACATAAATATATTTGGATAATGCAATTTGGCACACTGAGTCTCAGAAGATTAGCTAAATCATGGAACAATAAGGGCATTTAGTAGTATTATTCTGTTTAAAAATTATTATTATTTTTTATACATTTAGTCGCTATACATCGTTTAGCTTGTAGAGAGAATTTACCCAACATGAAATACATCTCAGATCAGTCCAGTTAGAATACTATACATGTTGTCATCAACAGGTAATAAACCATTTCTCTCTGCAGCTCAGTGTCCCTGCTGCTCAATGCAGCCAGGTCTGTCACTGGGGTAGATGTCCCAGTGGCATGGGGTCTGGGGCAAGACAGGCCTCTTCAAGTCCCATTGAATACACCTCAGAGTTCCAAGGCATTTGGGGGAGGGAATGAGCCATGCTCTGCAGCGCCGGCCTACTGTGCAGCATAGGCTGTCTGGAGTAGATGTACAGATGTGGGGCCTGGGACAACATGGGCTTCTCCCCTGCTATTACTCTTATGTACATGGCTTAGACTTGTTCTCTAAAACTTGCTCAGATAGAACTAGTTACAATGGCTATTTGTTTTCATTTGGGTTTTGAGTATGTTTCTGTCCAAGTCATTTCTGCCTCTTAGTTTTCTTTCTTTCTCTAAACTTCACAGCTTAGCTTAGTACACAGGTGCTTTGAAAACCAGATTTTTGTTCTTTGGTTGTAGCGGTGGTGGTGGTATGGTGGGATATTTTTTATCTAAATATTTTTATTTTCTAAGTTATCTGATTCAAGACAAGTTTAGATCACTTGCCTTTTTGGAGACAAATCTGACATTAATTATTCTGTTCCTAGCCATTCACATGACTGGTACAGTTTGAGGGATTTGAAACATGATACACTCTTGGTGACTAATTAAAAACCATAAAACCTCTCTATACAATGTTTGTCCTACCTTTAGACAAGAAGATGTTTTTGAAATCTTTAGCTTCTTTTGAGAACTGACAGGTCATTTCACTTACCAGGTCTGATAATAATTTGGCTTTCTACAGCCAGGTAATACTTTTTTATTTGTTGCTAAACATTTTAGTGTCACCTTATTGGCCCCTAATTGACCAGATATTTCCAGGGTTTAATCTGTATTGACTTCTTCATTTTTCATTTTTACCAAACATTTATTGGATGCCCATCTTTGCTAGTTTGTCTGTTAGGGATGGGAAACACTCAGGTAAGAATGAAACATTGACATCCTCAGAGTCTCACATGCCTCTTTTTCCCAATTTAGTGAGATTATTTTTGTCAGAGTAATGTAACTTTACAGTTTTCTAGAACTAAATTCAATTCCTCTTTTCTGCTTGTCCTATGGATTAAATTTTAGAATCTTTGCTACTTACTAGCTCTTTATTCTTGATTCTCTATCTTCAAAGTACGCATGAAATACTTGTGCACCCATGTCATAGGGAAGTTTTAAGAATCAAAAAGCTTTATTTAAATTTTTACTATAATGTTCACCAAAATTGTTATTATTCATAGTTATATGTAATAGTATTGCCTTTTGGTTCCAAAATGTTTTTTTCCATTGGAATATATTGTGAAGCACATATTTTTAAAAAACTAGCAAAAGCAGGGTACCAGAAGTTGGTGTAATGGCTATGTCGCTGGACTCCGATGTAGTTGACTGTAGTTCGAGTCCCAGACCTGATGTTTAAACTCATGCCAGGCACGTGTGCATGTGCACCCAACATCCTGAGAGGAGAATGGAGTCTTGAGAAGGGAATTGTGGTGTGGCCACGCCCCCTGGGGGTGATTTCTTGCTTTCTGTCTTTCTGTCTCTCTTTGTCTTTCTGGAGAGCACACATGCCATATAACAAAAACCTCTCCGGAAAAAAAAAAAATGCAAAAGCCAAAAATAATTACCTTTGTATAATACACTTTTGTGTTTTTTTTTTTTTTTTTTTTTTTTTCCCATAAGGTGCATGTCACCACAGAGAGAGAGAGACAGTGAGAGGGAAAGTGAGAAATCACCCGCCAGCGGGGATGACCATTTAACAATCCCTTCTCCTCCACTCTCCTAGGATTTTGACATGCACATACAAGCATCTAGCATATTTTCAAGCTGCCACATTTGGGACTCGAACTGTGATCAGCCATGTGAGAGTCCAGCTCCTTAACCACCATGCCACCTCCTTTATATAATACTTTTAAGTAAATCTATTTCATTTCTGAATAAGTCTGAGATCCTAATTTTTTGATATTTTTGCACTTTATAAAGGGATTGCATATTCATTTTGCACTCAGAATACTAAAGCTTTTTCTTGCTCATTACACAATTTATAAAGGTAATAGGTTACTTTAAGATGAAATCATAGATATAGGGTCTGAATTGATTAATTTTTGGACCACGTGTTCTGGAGTTGTTTGCCATGGACTGTCAAATCTTTTAAATCGGAAAAAAAATTCTTTTTATGTTTATTGGAAAGATTAAGACAAATGTGATTTGACTAGTATAAAGTTTTATCAGGTTAGGTTGTTTGATCAACTGACCATTTATGTCACTAAATATTCAAATTATAGTACAAAATGTGCTATTTGATAAACCCATTTGAGTTAATGAGAATTTTGCTTCAGAATTAAGGTCATTTAAATTATTATTTATTTCACAAATTTAAATAATGTAAAATGAAGTGGCCACTTGATAGCCATGTTAATGACTTCTGGGAGTTGATTAGTTCATACTGGGAATTCTTCTATACCTCAATGTTATGAGAATGTTTCTATTAGAATTTAAATACACATAAAATCTGTTTAAAATGATTTGTCAGTGTACATTTAAAAATACTCTAAATTGCAGTTTATCAGTCAAATATTAAAGTGCTTAATTAGTCTATTATTTGTGTCTGCAAAATATGGATGTGGTAAATGAATGGGCAAGTATCGAAAAAGTTTGGCAAATTTTAGTTTTTTGAAATGTCATCTCAGCTTGTCAGTAAATTGAACAGAAATATAAAGAAATGTCCTTCCTGGCAAAGTAGAGATAGGATTATTGAAAAGAGGAAGGAAGTATTCTCTTTCAGAAACTTAAAATCTATGGACAGGATCTTAAAGTGACACTCTAGAAAAGTGACAGTGAGTTCATGTTAACTATTTAAGTTGCATGTAAGTAAATTTTAATTTTCTTTAGAGATATTTTTGCTATAGGGTGCATGAACTTACGAGAGGGGGAGAGAGAGAGAGAGACGGAAAGCAAGAAATCACCCCTCAGGGAGATGGGCATGCTGCAATCCCTTCTCCTTCATTCTCCTCTCAGAATCTTGGGCACGTGTGCACACACACTCGGTGTGTTTTAAGTCACTGGTTCCGGGATATGAACAGTGATCGGCCATGTAGGAGTCCAGTGATGTAACCATTATGCCATCTGCTGGTCCCAACATACAAGTAAATTTTCTTCATAGATCTATATGCTTGGTCATGTTAGGAACTGTTTATTTCACCATCATTTTTATCATTTAACCCAATGTATAATACATATGAAGTGTTCAGTAATAAAAGTATGATAAATTAACAGAAATGATGTATCCAGGGTCAACGTATCATTTATAAAAGGTTACAGTGGTTTCTATGGACAGATTAGGAACGCATTCATTAATCTAAAAAAAAGAATATTAAGATTAGAACAATATAAAAAGTGTCTGAAGGAAAGCAGAGGGAACCCTGTCAAGAAATCATCAAAAATAAAGGAAAGCTGGGACCAGCAGATCTGTCATGGTTACATCACTGAATACCTTTGTAGTTGACTGCAGTTCAAATCCTGGACCTGGCAGCTTAAAACTTACTGTAGGTGCATGTTTGTGCATGACCAAGATCCCCAGAAAAGGTGGAGGAGAAGGGATTGTGGATTGTGCTGTGGGCATCCCCCCCTGGAGGGGGTGATTTCTCACTTCCTGTGTCTCTGTCTCTCTCTGTCTCTCTGGCAAGTACATGTGCCCCATAGCAAAAATCTCTCTAAAAATAAATAAAGAAATTTAGAAAGCTAAATGACATGTAAATTTAAATAGGGTTATGTAAAAGCACATGGCATATGGAGATTATTTGTAGTGATGGGGGGGCTGCTAGAATTAAAATGAGCTATGTAATTAGACAACCTGTTCATAATTATTACTGTGATTGACATTGTTTGAATCAGATTCAAGATTATTCGGTAAGATCCAGTATTATCATAATTAATGAAAACATGAGTGACTGATTGATGGTAATGTCTGCTATATTAATATTACTGTATTTTGATAGATTAGTGGAATGATTTCTAGTGTTATAAAATACAATAATAAAGATATTGTTAGATAAAACTTATTTTATATCTCAGAGTGAAAAAGGAAAAAAAAGAATTTTGAACGTTTCTAACACAAAATAATGACAAATGGTTGAGATACTGGGTCTTCTAATTACTCTGATTAAATCATCACATGTCCCATTCTCGTACTAAAAAATCATATTGTATGCCTCAAAATGTACAAATGTCATATGTTCATTAAAATAAACAAGTAGGATAACATTTAGATGATTTAATTTATCCTACCTCATTTTAGCATCATGGATAAAAAGTTGAAAAATTGACCCTCTCTGTTAGATTCTTGCGTAACACTGCAGAAGGTTTAGAATTTGGTTGTGTATGATGCAGTAGTGCATTCTGTTCTCCATCTTAGCGTGCTCTCTTAGCTGCATCACATCCTAGATAATATGAGACATGACGCATTCCGCTTGGATGTTCAACAAAATTTAAGGCATATGTACTCACTGAAGAGACTTACAACTCAAATCACTTTCTCTGTGTTGTCATATTTGAGAATATAGCAGTTCATAAAAACTTGTGCAGGGGGTTTTCTGAGATTATAAATTTATAAAATTATCCAAGCTTTTTTTTTCTTTTTTTTTGGGAGAGGTTTTTGCTATAGGGCGCATGCGCTCACCAGACAGAGAGAGAGAGAGACAGAGAGATAGAAAGTGAGAAATCACCCCCTGAGGGGATGGCCATGCCGCAATCCCTTCTCCTCCATTCTCCTCTCGGGATCTTGGGCACGCACGCACATGTGCCCAGTGTTGAGTTTAAGCCACCGGGTCCGGGACTCGAACCAATGTCGACTCCAGCGATATAGCCATTACGCTAACTGCTGGTTCCCAAATTATCCAAGCTTTTATAGAACTATATTACTTTTTCAGTTTTTGCATTGATGAAAGCATCTTAGAAAATTTGGGACTTGGCAATGGATGAAATGTAGTTGATGACGGAAAAAAATATATGGGACACACTGTTTCAGTTATTTGTAGAGCTTTTGTGAAATCACAGAATAATGTATCAATAGAGAACTGCCTACAGGCTTGTGCTCAGGTACTACTTTCTATAAAATGTCATGTAAACAAATGCAGAGGTAAATTTTTCTGTTGAATACTTGTTTCATTGTAGGCCCGAATGGTGATTAAGTTAAAAATTCCTCTATAATGCCTACTGTATTTATCCAAGTTTACATAAGTTTGACTTTATATAAATGGACTTCATTAACAAGCTGAACATGAAAATGATCATTAACATCTTGAGCATATGAAAATTAGTTTGCTATAGAACATGTGTGCTCACTGGAGAGAGAAAGAAAGAGAAAGTGAGAAATTACCCCCCTAGAGGGGATGGCCATGCTGTAATCTCTTTTCCTCCACTATGCCCTTGGGATTTTGGGTATGCACACACACATACCTAGTGTATTTTTCAAGCCACAGAGTCCAGGACTCTAACTGTGCAGCCAGCTGTGTGATCCAACAGCTTTACCTCCAAACCTTCTGTTGGGCTGACATGTCTAATTTAAACATAAGATGATGAAAATATTTTTAAGTAAATTGATGTATGGAATGTAACCTTTATTTTCACTAGCTCTTTACTTCTATTTCATCTATCAGTAATAGTTTAACTGTATAAAATGTTAACTAGTAAGTTAAATGGTAATATAATCTTTTACAAGTATTTAACTTTCAACTGGTAAAGCTTGTAATACTTTTGGACACTTTAGAACTTTATAAGAAGTAAGTGACAATATAAAATATACAGAGTTAAGTTTTTTCCATGTTATAGGAAACTTAGAGTCCAATTAATTTCTAATCTTCACAAGTGGTACTGTGGTATTGTTCTCAAAAATTATAATTGCAAAGGTACAGTGATACAATTTCATGTAGATAAAACTAGATACATACTTTCCACATTATATTTATTTTTCTTGTTTGAATTCTTGATCATATTCCTCTGCTTTAATTTTTGGTGTGATTTAAATAGGTCATGAAATACAAGAGTAAAAATTACAGTTGTACAATACTACATATACCTGTATTTCTTGTTCTAGCCTTATATAAACAAGAAGTTCAGTTGTTCAGTTTTGTAATGATGTGGCATTTTATTTAACCCATGGGATCTTAAATGTCTTTATCACATACTGGTACAGATTTCCAGAGAGGTAAAGCATAAATCACATATCTTATTTCTTCTTTTTATGATAGATCAATTGAGGTCGAATTGACATAGTCAGAGACACTGAAAGCATTTTTACCCATAACTTTCCCACTGATAGCGACTGCCATTGCATTTTATTTGTGCTATGAATACTGTGCCCATTATCTGGCTGTAATGGATTGTACATGTATCTGTCTTCCCTACCACAATGGGAGTTGTCTGGAGGCAGGAATGTGTCTCAATTGGTTCTCTAGCCTCTAACATAAGATTTCCTGTATACAGGCAGTAAACATATGCGAAATAATAGTGCCTCATTCAAATAATTTTTGTAAAACTTCTTTAACACTTCCTTATGATATAGCACACATGCATGTGGATTCACATAGATAGAGAAGGAGAGGGAGAGAGAGATATCCACCACATGGCAAGGCTTGGGTACGCCATGATCACCTTCCTCCATTCATTCAGCACACCAGGATCCTGAGGGCCCAGCATGTATGCAGACCAGCCGGGCCAAGGAGTCGAACCATGGTCAGCATGTGCCTTCATGCTCTGTGGTCTAATATGCTATGGGCTGTACCTCAGATGCTGGGCTCAGACATTCTTATTGGTTTGCCACAAAAGATTAGAAAAGTGCATTTATCTGTGTCCAAGAGGATATTGTGAATGTTAAAAACTAGAATAACACCTTGCTTTCCATAAGCAAATGAAAACACTGAAAAGGTAAATATTTGTATTTGCTGGAATATAGATAACTGTATCTATGTACATATCTATAACTATGCCTATATCTATATTTACCTCTACACTTAATTCATACGTTTTGGTATTCCAAACTAAATAATTGTTTGATCACCATTGGTCTTCAAAAAAATTGGACTAAATTTTACAGAAATAATTGGTGCAATATTTTGCATTCAGGGAGATGAAGCCCGTATCATCACCTTTCACACCTGAGTACGCCGTCTTTTCCTGTTTCTCTGTTTCTTGTTGTTTACCCCTCGCATCCACTTTCCCACTATTTATTCAGTTCTCTCTCTAAATGTAGGTCTGACCATGTCGTTGCCTAACTCCGACTTCCTGACTTGGCAGAACCCCTGATGGCTTTTTTCTTGCCTGTCTCTGAGTTCAGCACTGGTCACTTACCATGTGATAATGCCCTCCTTCTGCCACACAGAACTCTAGTCCCCCAAGCAAGTCAAGGTCTCTATGACTTTTCCTGCCCAACTTTTCCTTTCTGATCAAAAGTGCCCTGAGGTGGCTTTCCCTTGTAGAAAACTTAAGTCATTCTTGAATATTCTATTCTAACTATCACCTTAGAAGTGTTTCCTGCCCTCCTTTATGAAGAGCACACCATAGCTTATTGGTGTAGTTACACTACATCCTGAACCCACGTCCACTTTTATGTAGACAGGTTGCGTTATAATATTCATTTCCATCTTTGACTCTCTTACTACTGTGGGGTCTCCAAATAGTTTATGGAAATTCATATTAGAAAAAAAAAGATGCATAGGCTTAAAAATGGTTTTGTACTGAAATAAACTTGTACTTTAATTCCATTTTTCCAGGAAGTTATTGAAGTCCCCTCATATAAAATTTTTGAAGGTAGGATCCATATTTTTGTAATTCTCTATTCCCAGAATCAAGTCTACCATCTGGGACATAGCAGGCGCTTACTAAATGTTTGTAGAACTAATTATCTTATTTAATCTTCATAACTTCATATGTTTTCCAATGAGAATGCTGAGCTCTAAAAGTTTGACGACCTTGCTCAAGGTCATACAGCTAGGTTGTGGCAGAAGACATAGTCTTCCTGTCTATGGCTGTTTTGTCAGCTTTGCCGCGGTGTGTCTGTGTTTTCTCCTAGGAATATCAGGAGAGCCATTGACGTCCAGATCACTCTCCTAGAAAATGTAGTCCTGTGGCTGCTCTGATGTAACTCATGTCTCTCTTGAGAAGTTTGTTCTGCCTTCTCTGTGTCTGAGTATCTCATCACCACTGGAATAGGTTCAGTCTTTGCTTCCATCTTCCCTGTCTCTGGTTTGAAATATCTGACATTCTTTGATCTTGATTCAGGTTATTGTCTGATTTTTCTTTTCTTTTTCTTTTCTGGTGACAGATCAAAGTATCTGTCTGGTATTCTCTTCACTAAATATTAGTCTGACTGCTTATAGGACTTGCCAGCCTCTCACCTCTTCTTTCTGTTTTCCCTCTTAGCAGCAATGACTGGCTATACCCGCATATTCTCTTTCAACTCCTCAG